>JANLJB010030794.1:11960-32568 GCA_026212285.1 Bursera cuneata | reverse complement strand
ATCCTCATATGAGATGGCCATGTAAGTCTCAGGTCTGAGGATTACTTACACCTACCTTGAATGGACCTCCCATAGACACGTAGACAAACTTCCAATGGGATTCCGTCCGGGTCTAGTCCAGTGACTCTATTCCCGTTCTAAATGACTAATAGAGTTCCCTTATTGTACCTGCTTAAATATCCAATATTTAAATGTGTGAGATTCATGCCATTATGCTTCCATAATGCGCACAAGCACAATACTAGCCTAACCACTTTATCGATGTCCTGTCTCGATAATGCTTTGGCTAGGGAGGGTTTTATGATTAAATCTTAAGTGGATTAATTATGTCCTACATCTATAAGAATCTGATTCTAATCATAAGGACTTTTATCGTTTCACAACCTAGTATGTGAGCAATTTACACACAATGACAAAATGTGCAATTTTCTTTATTACATAAATCCTAATGTACATGTACAAATAGAATATTTGTGTACAAATGTGATGCTCTAGGACACAAATTACCAACATTAATCACACACTTGTGTATCCTGTAACCCTTACCGATTACACCCACACAGATCGCTCATTCATATATATTTTCTCCCGTGTCTCGATCACCTCATAACCTTGTACAACCCTAATATTATCAAAGCCATGCATACATTAACCCAAATCCCAACCGTCCCATCATTCACAATTATACATGCATACATAACACAATCTCATGCATTCATTAAACATACAACAATCAACAATTATTATACAAAACACATATACACATTCTATTCCCTATGCCAACCATTATTCAAATCCACATAGACCTCAAAATGGAATAAAAGTGTATAGACAAAAATTTCTACGTCGATAAGTGAGCTACCAAGTTTTTGGATCTCTCTCTCTCAGTCTTTTCCTTATCTGTATCCCAAATCTTGTCTGTCCTGGTGTCTTAGTTAAATTCTCGGAGTCACAGGATCATAGACATGTAAAAATCAGAACCAGAGGTTAAATTGATATTTTATCTCTTGGGGTGTTATTACCAACTTATAAACTATTTGGGTTAATCTAATTAACCAAGTAGGGGTGAAACTGTTAACCTAAAAACCCTTAGGGCTCCCGACATCAACACACGTGACAAGGGTGTGTCTGTTAAGATCTAAAGCTGTAGGGGGTCATGAAGGGGGAATAGAGTCAAGCCTGTAAGCTGAGGGGATCGACTGTAATTTTCTAGCAGCAGTCGTGATTCACGGTTCACTCATCAGAATCTTGATAGGCGACAAACAACAGCAAATGGCCAACACCATCGGAATCATCTCGACGAGCTGAGCTCAACGCCTTCGGTGACGAGGAGAGACGGTGGTCGAAGAGGGCAAATCGACGATAGGGGAGCCAAACGGTTTCTTACCTTTTTTCGATGATCCAGGCCTCGGACGGTTAATCGGACTCTTCCGACAGAGAGGAAAAGATCTCAACTGGTGGCAGCCTCTGTCGATGGCAAAGGAGGAAGATCGGCATTGACGTAGATAAATCTTTTCGAAGTCGTTTCGACGAATTCAAGAGGTGTACTGGTAAACAAAGGACACCACGGTGATCAGCTGGCCGAGATGGTTCTATCGCTACTAGCCATGGCAGTTAACTCATAAAAAATACGAACAATCACCCGCAACGACAGTTAATTCGATTTTTCGATGAGCAGGGGTGTCTGTGTAGGTTTATGAATGTTCTGTGTCACTTTACTATTTATATAGATTTTGGGATTCGGGAGTCCATTTGTAAATTTTTAAACCTTTGAAGTTCACGAATCCTAGTCTAAAGTCTCGGTATCTCAATGCCAACCCATTCTTACCTATTTTCCACTCATGTGACCCTCAAAATAAGAATATCGGACACTAAAGATGAAAAATCTATGAACCCGTGTAAAATTTTTTTAGTTCAAAATCCTGAAAACTCCTGAATACACCCAAATACAAATATACACGATGTTATCACGTTCATGTCACCCCCATGTACGTCAAAAATACATAATTTTATGATTTCAGATTTTAAAATCTTTCACTTACACCTCTAACTCAATGTTCTGGAAGTCCGGGTTACCATAGGGTAATATAATGCATGATGGTGTGACTGTGCGGGTAGGGTGAAGGTAGTCTTTAAGTCTTCTAACAAGGTTGTCCTCGTGTTGGCTCAAGCTGTTAAACTAGAAAATGAACTAGATGGTGGATTTTCTTCTGCTACAAAATAGGGTGGTAGTTCTACTTCTAATGATCTCACAAATCTACCTTGATCGTCTCTAGATCGATTCATATACCATAACACTTTTTTTTTTAAATTTTGATTATTTTACAATTACTAATTCGTACAATAAATTCCCAGGAAAGGTTGGAGGGTCTAGTCTAAATCGTTCCCTCTATCTAATCTCCTAGACAAAACTTCCCAAATAGCTCTAGGAACTACTTAGGTTGTAATTAACAATAAAAAAAAATTATCAAAATTATTATAATTATCCAGAGAAAAAAGAAGGAAGATGAAACTTAGCTTTCCTTGTAAAATGAAAACCAATTTTAAAGGAGAAGAAAAAAAAAGCTTAAATCTTTAATGATTTTGGCGTCCTTGGCGACGGCACCAAATTTTGATCACGCTCAAAATGAAACCTTGGGCTAAGCGGTAGTCATAGCATAGCTTTCGATATCGGTCCACAGAAAAACACAATAAATTAACAAAAATATTAAAAATTAAATGTCAACAAGATTGATTTGGAATGATGATAGATAATAATGATAATAACAAGGCTTCAAGATTCACTTAATTGCTTCATTTTATTGTTACCAACTTGATTCTTATTCGTTACTCGAATGCATGTTTCACATTCCAAACAAACAATCGAAAAATATGACGTTATAGATCAAAGATAAAACTTATGACATTTGTTTTGAGAAATCTTTTCAATAAAGAACAAAGATGATTTATTCTTACAAGTTATCCAAAATCGATAATATATCAACATGACAATATTATAGTAAAAGATGAACTCAAAAAACAAATACTTCTAGTACGATTATAATCTAACAAGTTGCATATAAAGAAAGTATGACTGAATTTATATGAAACCAAAGATCATAACCTCTAGATTATCACGACAATAATGATGAACAAAGATTTTTCTCAAAAACAAAATTATAACTCTAAAACACTTTCATAAGAATCGGAGAAGAAAAATATAAAAACTACACAATCAAGCTCCTCTGTAGCCTTACTCTAACTCTAGCCTAGCTTACAAACCATTCTCACCAATTCTATAGAGAAAGAATGGGAGAGGAATGTAAGAGAACTCTTAAATTTTTTGATGCCTTAACAATGAACCAAGGGTTGCCTTATATACGCAAGTGAGTGAGAGTTGTTAAATGAATGGTACAATGGTCAAAGTTAGGCCACCAACCACTCCACTACAATACAACACATTTTTTATGATAAAGTTCACCTAATTCGGCTATATGTCTAAATTGTAAATCTTTGAAACAACTTTCCATAGCCACCAGATTCAAGTAATTTAGAGTTGTATTTTAGGAGATATAGGCAAAAGACGATGGATATGTCAGTCTGAACCCACCAACTAGGCCACCAACTTCCAATGTTGTTTTTAACTATCTGCCCCATCAATTTAAGTAAAACTATAAAAAAAAAAAAAAAAAAAGTTATNCAATGTTGTTTTTAACTATCTGCCCCATCAATTTAATTAAAAATATAAAAAAAAAAAAAAAAAAAAGTTATAGATAATTGAATCAGATTTTCATATCCACTAGTTTCAGGTCATTTGGATACGTATTTTGGGAGAAACGATCCTTCTACAGTAGGTATGTCAAGCTAAACTTCTAGAATTAGGTCCATTTTTGTTGCAACCCACTCTGGCCCATTGACCATTAGATTTGGGCTTTGGAGTGTTCTTCAACTATGTAGAGAATTGGGCTACAAATCTGCAAGAATAAGAATTGCATTAATTAGGCCTTTAGATTAAAAGTTATGTGTATTTTATTGAACATGCATATAAATAACCATTAATCCAAATTAATGACAATTTTACTTTTAGGCTCAATACTATGCGAAATGCTCACATTAATAACACGTAAAGTGTAAAAATTGACCATTTAAATTCTTAATAAACGTACACTTTTAAGTGTTAATCATTCCTATAATAAATAAATCAATAATGTACAACATACAATGTATATTTACAATGTGATGCTCTAAGGCACAAATAGTCCAACAATCTCTCACTTGGCCTATAACCAATCACCATGGTATCTAATACCTGATCTACGTATATGTCGTTCATGCTTCTGCTGAGATAGTGTCTTTGTTAATGGATCAACAATGTTGTCATTTGATGACACTTTCTCGATCTTGACATCACCCCTGTAAATAATCTCTCTGATAAGGTGATATCTTCTCAAGATATGTTTGGATTTCTAATGAGACCTTGGTTCCTTTGCTTGAGCTATGGCCTTATTATTGTCACAATGCAATAGACTCTGCTACAGAAGGAACTACACCAAGTCCTATAAGGAACTTGCGGATCCAAATAGCCTCTTTTGATGCATCAACTGCTGCTATGTACTCAGCTTTTGTTGTCTAGTCAGCTACAGAGTCTTGTATGGAGCTTTTTCAATTAACTGTACCACTGTTCAAACAGAATACATATCTTGACTAAGACTGATGGTCGTCTCTGTCAGATTGAAAACTTGCGTCCATGAAACCATTCATGACCTGTTCCCCATCTCTATATATTAAGAACGCATCCTTAGTTCTTCTCAAGTACTTTAGGATGTTCTTAACAGCAATCCAGTATGCTTCACCTAGATCAGCCTAATATCTGCTACATATGCTCAAAGCATTAGTAACATCTGGCCGCGTACATATCATGGCATACATTATTGAAGTGACAGCGGAAGCATACGAAGTTCGGTTTATCCTTTCTTTTTCTTCTTTCGTTTTAGGAGATAATTCCTTTGAAAGAGAGATGCCATGTGACATCGGAACGAGTCCCCTCTTTGATTCTTTCATGCTGAATCTTTTCAGTACTTTATTAATATACGTACTTTGGGAAAGCCCCAATAGCTTTTTGGATCCATCCTAGTAGATCTTTATTCTCGGAATATAGGTTGCTTCTCTCAAATCTTTCATGGAGAATTTCACTGAAAGCTATGTCTTACAGATTGCAACATAAGAATGTCATTACCTATAAGCAATATATCATCGACATACAGGACTATAAAAGTCAGTGCACTCCCACTAACCTTTTTGTACACATAGGAATCATCTTCATTTTGAATGAAGTCAAACTCCTTTATTATTTCATCAAAATGTTGATTCCATGACCTGAAAGCTTGCTTTAATCCATAAATGGATCTTTAGAATTTGCAAACCTTGTTTACGTGTTCCAGACTGATAAAACCTTCAGGCTGTGTCATATAGACATCCTCCAAGAGGTTCCCGTTAAGGAATACGATTTTAACATCCATTTGTCATATCTTGTAATCGTGATATACAGCAATAGCAAGCAGAATCCGAATGGATTTTATCATGACAATTGGCAAAAATGTTTAATTAAAGTCAATTCCTTGTCTTTAATGATACACTTTTGCTACAAGCCTAGCTTTGTATATTTGTACGTTGCCATCCATGTCCGTCTTTCTTTTGAAGACCCATTTACACTCAATAGGCTTTATACCTTCTGGTGCTTTAAACAGTGTCCAAACTTGGTTAGCATACATGGATTCCATCTAAGATCTCATGGCCTCGAGCCATTTTTCATAATCGATATCCAATACCGCTTCTTCATACGTGGTCAGGTCGTCATCCTTAATAAGATTTTTATCTACATGAGGAGAAATGAGATAACCATGTCTCTCAGGTTCGCGACGAATCTTGCCCGACCTACGTGGTTCTTATGTAACAGGTTGTGAGATAGTCACATCATCGTGTGACTTCACGAGTTCTGAGAGGGAAGTGCTTTCATCGATCATGCTTTGATTTTCATCGAGCTTGCTTTGATTTTCATCGAGCTTAACTTTTCTCCCACTAGTCATCGCAGTTATAAACTCCTTCTCTACGAAAACTACATAAAGAGCAACAAATACTTTGTTCTCTTGTGGTTGCTAAAAGTAATATCCTTTAGTTTCCTTCGGGTATCTCACAAATAAACACTTTTCAAATTTGGGTTGTAGCTTAGAGCTTTCCAATCTCTTTACATAAGCCTCATAGCCCCAAATCTTCAAGAATAAGAAACCCAGTTTCTTTCCTATCCATATTTCATCTGGTTTCTGTCCAACAGACTTTGACGGAACCCTGTTCAAAAAAAATATCACACTTTCTATGGCATATCCCCAAAAGGAGATCAAAAGCTCGGTATGACTCATCATCGATCGAACCATATCCAATAATGTTCAATTTCTCCGTTCGAACACACCGTTCAACTGAAGTGTTCCAGGAGGAGTCAATTATGAAAGTATACCACTATCTTTTAAGTAGTTGAGAAACTCATTGCTTAAGTATTCACCTTCACGGTCCGACCGGAGTGTTTTAACACTTTTGCTGGTTTGTTTTTCAACTTCATATCTAAACTCCTTGAACTTGTCAAAGCTTTAGACTTGTGTTTCATTAGAAACACGTAACCATAACGGGATTTATCATCCATAAAGGTTATGAAGTATTCATATCCACCACGTGTATGCGTGGACATGGGCCCACAGACGTCACTGTACACTAAGCCTAAAACATCGGCGGCATATTTCCCTTTTAATGTAAACGGTGATTTGGGCATCTTGCCTAGTAAACATGACTCACAAACATCATACGAATTTAAATCAAATCCATCTAAGTATCTATTCTTCAAAATAGTAGATATGCAAGTCTTGTTAATGTGGCCAAGATGACAATGCCACAAATAAATTTCATTCATTTCACTTATTTTAAATTGTTTATTTGTTACATTGCAAATGGGAGAATCAGTATTTATAACATATAAACCATTATTTATTTCTGTTGTACAATATAATATAACATTTTATATGCATAACACTCAGTGTTCCTGAATACAAAAGTAAACCAGCAACGGGCCAAACATGATACAGAAATAATATTCTTAGTCAAACTAGGTGCATGGTAGCACTCAGTTAGTTCTAATACAAGCCTTGTGGGTAGAGACAAAACATAAGTAACTATAGCTAAAATGGCTACTCGAGACTCGTTTCCAACTCATAGGTCTATCTCTCCCACTGTGATCCTCCTATGTACCTGGAGGCCCTGCACATTAGTACAAATATGAGTACTGCATTCAGTATCAAATATCCAAAATAAATTACTAGACTATGATAGGTTTATCTCAATAACAAACATATTTGAAGCTGGTGCCTTACCCTGCTTCTTATTCTTTAGTTCGGCTTTGTATTTTCTGCAGTCACGCTTCCAGTGACCTTTCTTGCTGCTATACAAGCAAACGTCATGAGAATGGTTGGCTGTTTTAGATCCAATCTTCAAACCAACATAGCTCCTTGAGCTTTCCAGATTTCTTTAGAAGGGCCAGAAAGGAAATTTTTCTTCTTCCCTTTCTTTTTCTTCATAGTACCTTTTCTTGACCTAGGACAATTTGTATGTTTATGACCCAATCCGAAATGTTTGTGCCATTAAAGATGCCATCGCCCTCAATAATCGAACGAACAGATATTTTTCTAGTCATATCTAACCAGTCCAACTAGGTTTTAACATAAAACCATAAACCGTGTCAATAATATAAAAAAGCATACAATATGTAAAAATAACATCAAAACGAAATTATAAATTTCAATGTTATCTTCTACTATTTTTCTCAAGCCTCAAACCCACTATAGGGTACTCAGGAAACCTAGTTTCCTAGGGGGCTAGGACCCCATTAAACCATACAACTTTGGCTTTGGTACAATAAATTGTACAAGATTTAATTAGGTAGATCTTTCCGACCAATTACATCCAATGCAACTCCTAGCAAATTGGGTCGACTCCCAGGTTGTGACATCTAATGTTACTCCCAATATTTCCTCTAAATCCATTTAGGTCTTGGCTTTAGTACAGCAAGCCTAATGATTTAGTCAAGCGAGACCTAGGATAAGCTTTGTGCTCCACGTCATAGAACAGAAGTGATCTTGACTTTAACCAACACATCACAACTGTCTCAAACATGCGACGTGTAACAAACCTTCCATGATTTATTCTACCCGCGAACAAATGTGACTTTGACTTTGGCCAACAAATCACAGTTGCTCTTGGACTCGGTATATATCACTCAATGGAAGGAAATTGCACTTGATATTAAATGAGGGATTTTAATAAGTAATTATACTACTATATCCAATTAATTATTTTTGTTAAGGTCTCTTCACATAAACCCTTAAATATACATACTACCATAACATGCATTCTAAGGCGAAAAAGTAAAGCAGTTCGGTAACGGTAAATAGATACTTACAAACCGTTCTTAGAACAATCTATCTTAATTTACATCAAACATTTCAAGAAACCTCGTTTTACATACAAGGTGAGTTAGGTGAGAAAAGAATTACATTGAGAGAGAGATAAAGCAGGACACATAGGTCCTATTATCAAATGTAAATAAAATGTAAACTAGAATTCATTTACCTACTACCATACATTTTAATCCAATTGAAACACAGTGAGCATATGTTCACGCAAGTATTTTATCAATCAAAGTCCAATTTGATTAATCTCTTTTAATGACCATCCAAGGTTCATACAAATCACATATTGGATGTGATATTTAAAACGTTTATACTTAGTTAATCCAATTAACCTTTCTAACTTACACGTTATATTGTTAAGCTATACAAATTCAATCCAATCGAATTTGTACTCAATACATATGTACTAAACCTATATCCACTAATTTGTATAGACAAAATCAATTGAAATCAAATTTAATTTTGATTTTCATGAAATCGATTAAGGCCCACAATGGCCCAAATTCATTTTAAGATTTCAATTCATCAAATTACACAATTTTGAACCCATTTACTATTTCAAATAGTCAAACCCATGAAACTTTTAAACTTTTATGAATAGTATTCAAAATTAAACTATTTGGGCTTTATTACTATTCAAGCCCTATAATGTGTTTTTGAAACTTTTTGGGCTTTTAAATCTTTAAAATTGATTTGGGCTTTAGTAATAGTATAGGCCCATAAATTAATTTAATTTTTCATAAACAATTTATATAAAAGCCTTTTGGACTTGTATTTCCAAAATTGACCCATTTGAAATTTTGGAATCAAAACAAGCCCATAATCAAACTTGGTGGGCTTTCCAATTCCAAATTGACCCAAAAGCATTCCTAACACCTAAATATGTCATACGGCCAATTACACACCCAATGCACAATGGCCTAGGCCCAATGGGCTTGCAAAACACATATTATATCCATAATCTTGCCTAAGCCCAATTGGATCCAACCCAATTGTCTTTGGGCTAAGCTTGGTCCAATTAGTGTTAATTAAGCCCATTAGTTTTAATTAATTGTAATTAGTAACTAATTACACCTTAATTAAATTAGTTGGATAATTAGAATAATAAATTGGCAATTAGGCTTAATCTAATGTAATTAAACATGTTAATTATTTTTATAAATTCTAAATTCAATAATTAACACATGGAGCATGGCATGTCAAAATTACATATATTCATCATGCACCATACATTCGGTCATAGTATATACATGGGCACATGTATGCATACTCATCCAATTAGTCATGCGTATTATGTCTACACATCATCCATGTATCATATCATTCATCACACATACTTGCATACATTCGGACATGGCATGGCATACATACATACATACATTTGACATCCAATTCATCATGCACATCATGTCATCTACTATCCAAATACACATAAAATCACATACATGTACATACATACACATACATGCACATTCAGGTAAGACATGCTCCATATAAATTTCATGCATTTTCATCCAATTAAACACATATTCAACAATAACACATCATCAATTTGTTATTCCAACCATTAGAACACAAAATCACATGTGAAATCCCTAACAAATGCTCACTAATTTCACCTAAATCAAACATCGCTCTAAGACCATTGTTGGATTCCTACCATGGATCATGCATATTAGGTGAAAATTATAGAAGTTTATGTGAAGAAATATTCACATAACTCCTTAGCTAATTTGTTGAAATTGTTGGCCGAATCTTGCTTCAAGGATGATCAATAAACTCTTCCAATGGTGTGTGCCTCTATCACCTTTGGATTGCTTTTAAATCTTGCTATAGAAGTTCAGAAATTTGAAGCAATTTTTTTGGTGGAATTTAGAGAGCAATTCGGCAATGCTTGTTGTTAGTGGAGGGAGGATGTTTTTATTCACTTATGCCATGCCACTGTGCACACACAAGTCAATTCCAACACATGATTCAATCTTGCATTAAGTTAATTAATCTCAACCAAGTTAAACAATTAATTCCAAATTAATGTTAATCAAGTAAAATCAACCAATCACATGCATGCTTATTCACCAAGATATTTTCGCTAATGTCAACTAAATCCAATTAGTGTCAATCTTCTCTCCTTAGTCATTGGGCTAATTTGGGTTTGGGTTCAAACGCAACATTTGAAACTTTTGTTTAATGGATCCAATCCATTTTATATGTCAAAACACAAAACTATTTAGTGATCCAATCCACTAAATTGGCTCATGCTTCATTTAAGCTCATTTGTGAATAGTATAGTAGAAAATATTATTCATATATCACTATTCACCCTAGGTGAAAAACGCTCTTGTAACTCCTGTGACAATCCATTATCGGAGAATCTTTGAAGTACGACCCATTAGGCTTTTGGATATGTTGGTCGTAAATTGTCACGCATGGACCATCCGCATTCCTGAACACTAAGTTTCGAGCCCATGATTTACAAGGCATAGTTAGCTTCTAGCAAAGCACCAAGCCCCCCAATTCTCTGAAAGTGCACGTAATGTCACGTAATCTTTGTCAGGCGTAGTTCAATGTAATTTATTCCTATGTCAAATGTAACGTACGTGGTCTAGGGATGGAACGTGTTTTTCCTAATAATGACGAACAATTTGAATCCTCATTTTTTTGTGCGATTCTTATTTACGAGCCATGACCGAGAATAATCCTTGTCACGCTCTTGCATGTTGGTAGGGGTATGACTAATCATCGTTGAATCAGATGTGAAATCATCTTCAAATACCTGAAGTGACATGTCCCATCTTGACATTACACCTACTTCTAAGTAGGTCACGACGCACCCAACAGCAAGCATCTCTCTAACCCGAAATGAGCTATTCATGTAAGTGTCAAAGTGAACCAATCTTTAAATGAGATAGTCGTGTAAGTCTCAGGTCTAAGGATTACTTAGACCTACCCTGAGCGAACCTCCCACAGACACTTAGGTAATATACCAATGGGATTCCGTATCGGACCGAGTCTAGTGAATCTGTTTCTATAACTAAACGGCTAATAGTGTTCCCCTATACACTTGCATAAGTATCCAATACTTAGATGTGTGAGAATTATTCTATTTTATTTCTATAACCAGTATAAGTATAACACTAGTCTATCCGTACTACGGATATCCTGTCTCTACAGTACTTCGACCAGGGATTTTTTAATGATGTTATATCGTTTGAAGTGATTTCTATCTCAAAATCAAATAATTCATATTCACATCATAAGGACTTTTATCATATAATATAAATTTGTAATCCAATCACAACAAATGATAAAAGTGTAATTTCCTGTAATACATAAATCAATAATGTACAACATACAATGTATATTTACAATGTGATGTTCTAGGGTACAAATAGTCTAACAGTTCCATGTAATTAAATCATATATCGGATGTCACATACTTGGCCTAGGGCTGGTTGTGTGTCTACGCCAATAACAATGTACATTTTAGATCCTATAACAAACTATTCTATTTAATCGGGGAATTCATAACCTAGTCATATTATCCCGACGTTTGTAACCCTTAGAGCAACTGTCATCGTATCCTGTGTGACATCATGTTCTTTTACCCGAAGCGACATGTCCCATCTTGATATTACATCCACTTCTAAATGGTTCTTGGCATACTCAACCATGAGTATATGTGAAACCTGTTAGGATTCCAAACACCAAGTGTTAAAGCATACCGATTACCATATGAGATGGCCGTGTAAGTCTCAAGTCAGAGGATTACTTACACCTATCTTAAATAGACCTCCCAGAGACACTTTAGGTAACCCACCACTGGGATTCCATGAGAGTCGAGTCCAGTGAATATATTCTCATTCTAAATGGCTAACAATATTCCCCTATCACACTTGTTTAAATATCTAATATTTAAATAAATGAGAATCATACGGTTACACTTCCATAACTCGTACAAGTATAATGCTAGTCTATACCACATTATTGATGTCCTATGTCGGTAATACTTAAACCAGGGATAGTTTAATGATTAAATCTTATATGGATTAATACTGTCTCATATCTATATTAATTCGACATTAATCATAAGGATTTTTATCATATATATAAAAATTAGTAATCCAATTACAAATAATGATAAAAGAGCTTTCTTTTATTACATAAATTAATAAATATACAAATACAATATTTGTCTACAATGTGATGCTCTAGGACACAATATTCCAACATAATATAGAAAAGGAGATAACTAATGAGACAACTCTCATTAATGATGAAAATGATAAAGATGATGGCATATCTGTAACTTAGCCTACTACTCATTCTTCAACTAAAAGAGCAAGGAAACAAAGCATGACAAAGGGCAAAAAACCGAAGGAATCTCAAGCGTCAAGTATGGCTTCTACTTTCCAAAATGTATCTTCTAATTTGGGTACATTCATGCAAAATATGAACACACACCTTACTACTATAGCAAATGCATGGTCTCATGCAAAAGAACGTGAACAATAAATGGTTGATAAAAGCAATAAGGTATTGGATGAGTTACTTTAGACTAACGGACTAACTAATGCTGAAGCCTTGCAAGTTACAGATATCCTTACAACTGAACCGAACAAATTGAGGGTTTTCTATCAAGCTCTTCCTAACCTTAAAAGGCAATATGTTTATAATAAGTTGAATTTAAATGATTTTCTTTTAAAACTTAAACAGCTGGGATTATGTTGATATTTTTATTATCTATTATGATATGGATGTTATGAATTATGATGTAAACATTATGGTTGACTATTGATATTTATATAAGTTTATATGAATTTTGTGTTTTAATCAAATTTATCATAAATTTCATATGATGTTTTAGATTAGTTGAAAAGTGAAAAGAACAAAAACAAATAAAATGCAAGAACGATGGAAATTCATATATTATAATAATATTATATATATTATTTTTTAATATTATTTATTTTATACTTTTTATAATGAGTAATTTGAAAATTTGATATTGATTCTGATTACTGGCCTTTATAATCCAAACAACTTCAAAGAGAATCAAAACTGATTCCATACTGAATCAAACAAGAGGAATGAATAACTGTCCTGATTTCGATTTTGTCCGATTTTAATTCAGATTTTGATTTCCATTCTGAAGCTCAAACCAAACGGACCCTAAGAGAAAACGAACGATTTTTAGATTTAAATTTTCTTTCAGACAAAAAAATGACAACATATCCTCATTATGACATTATCTCTATCACCGCCACCGCCACCTCCACCCTAACCACATCTCCACTGTCTTATAAAGAGAATAAATTTAGCCAAATGGATGCAACAAACGTAGAAAGAAAAAATCCACCATCTCATCTAGGATGATCTCATCATCTAGCATTCATTCTTCATCAAAAATCAAACGCGTAACAAATTAAAAAACAAAAAAGCCTGTCAGCCGCACCATCACCACCACAAATCAAACACACAACAAAGGATACAAAAATTTATACAACAAATACAAAAACCTTAACATCAAACTCAATTCCCCAATAGCAAATCTGTAAATCACCACATCTTTCTCCATCGTCTCAAAGTGAAGAAGAGAGAAGAGATGAGAGATCGAGAGAGACAGAGGAGAGGTGAAGAAGATGAAGAAAGAAAGGGAATTTTTTAACGTAAATTAATATTTTTATTATTTAATTATTTAATAAATAATTTATCAGGATTTAATTATTTTTAACCATTAGACTATCAAAACTGCCCTCATTCTGTCAATATTTTTTAATCGAATGATAAAAGTGAGGTTGGACATTACTCTCCAAACAATGGGGGCACAATTACTTAAGCCAAACCCTGGGGCCACGTATGAATTTCCCCCCTAATAAGTTAAAGTTTCAGAGTTTTGCTCTAGGTTAGGGACATTCTGTAAACATCATCTTGATTGCAAAGGATTACACAAAAACCAAATAATGTATTTAATTTTCTGTTTGTATTATATTGTGGTATTTATAGGTGGCAAACTTTTCTTTGTTGACTTGACTCAAATTTAGCTTATATAATAGCCCATCTGCTCGTGTTAATAATTTGATATATGCGAATTCTTGATTTCTTTTGATGTAATTACAGATATTGAGTCATAGCACCTATATAAGAAGATGATAGACTCTCTTTCATCTTAAAGATTTACCTTCAAATCCTGCTTACAACTTCTACAAAAGATCGGGATATTTACTCAGACCCCCAATTAAATTTTGAGAAAAACTTAACTCCAAACTTTTTTTAAACTAACACTTACCCCCAAATATTATCACTGTTTTCATAAAAACTAACACTTATTCCCCAAAAATCTGGAGGGTTAAGTGTTAATTTTTGGGGCATAAGCGTTAATTTAATAAAAGTCTAGAATTAAGTGTTTTCTCAAAATTTAATTGGGGTGTCAATACAATTCCCCCACAAAAGATCATGGTAGATGGGTAAAACAGTCAATCAATTAAAAAATTCTAATTTTATTTTTTATTCTTTTTATCTAATTTTATTTAGCTATTTCAGTAGATTAGGGAATTTATCAAAATGGCCTATTTGGAGTGGGGTCTTTGAAAAATAACTCAGTTCTAATGTTTCTCTCATTCACCTAACCACTCAACAGTGATATCTCTCTTATACTCCCCTTTTACCCTCACCTCTTTTTTTAAAAAAATCAAATATTATAAAACAGTAAACCCCACGAACTCTCTCTCTCACAGTAAACTTTACGAAGTCTCTCACCTCACAAAATCTCTCTCTCTCTCTATTCACGAAATCTCTCTCATATAATGATCTGTCTCTCTCGCACCTCACGAACAGACTCACAAATCATACAGACCAGGCATCCAATGTTCAGAACCATGTGGGTGAACTTCCTGTTTTGAAATTTGTTTTTTGAGAAAAATTGCACTTATACTCGTTTTATTGTGTATATGTTGATTTGTTTGTGTCATTTTGGTGATACAATACTCTGTAATGTGTTTTCGTGGTGCAAAATGCCATTTTTTATTGCCTGAGTTTTGTCAGAATGGCGTAATAGGACCATCAGGTTGTCAGAGAAGACGATACAAAATGACGGTCCATTCATCATTGGACCATCATTTTATGTCGGTCCCAAACATAACGGTTCCTTATAAGTCGGATAATGGAACCATCATTTTTCTCACCAACATAAATTACTGTCCATAGACCGACATAAAATGACAGTCCAATGGTAGTTAAAGTGACGGTCCATGTAAATAAAGGTCCAAAATACAGTAGACATGTACAACGGTCTAAATGTAGGCAGTAAGGCGGTCCATTTATCAAAACAGGTGAAATGATGGTCCAGTTGTCAAAACGTATAAAAAATAACGATCCAAAATGCTTTATTTTGATTAAAAAAAATTGTTTGTCTTAGTATCAACGATTTTTGCTAAGTCTTTAATGAACTGTTTTTCTGACTTTGTGTGTTTCATTTCTTTGATGGTACAACAGAGAGAGATGGAAGAAATATGTGTCATGGTGCATTACGATGGTCGTTGGGAGACCGATCCAAGTGGTAATCTTAATTATATTGGTGGTCGCGTAAAGAGAATGACAATTGCGAGAGAGATTCGATATATTCAATTGGTGGAACTTTTGTATGTGAGACTAGGAATTGAACACGACAAATATGTTTTAAAACTGACAGCTGTATTTTCCTATGATACCTCTATATTTTCTTCACTAGTGACCTTCGAAAATGATGAAGATATTAAGTTCTTTGTTCAATATTTTAGAGGTAGTGACAAACTTACTCCCTTGATAGTGGTTGTCGAGGAAAAAGAGAAAACGAGTTGTCCTTTCATGCGTAAAAAAGTATCTTGGGGGAAAAATGTAACAGACAAAAATCGAAGAAGAGTTGTTTTGCTCGGTGATAAGTACGACCAAACTTGCTCTTCGCAGAAGGAGGGGGAGCCTTATCCGAAGTGACTGTAGCTGAACCTGGTTCTTCACTACGAACAGTGTCCTCTGTAACCTGTGGTTCATCGCCTGTCACAGTCTTTGGTTCAACCTATGTAAGATAAGTTGGTAAGTGTAGGAAAATCAAAGTCAACTACATGATTGATAGTTCTAAATATAATGTAAAAAATTAGGAAAGATCAAATGACATACCATATGACCGCCTACAGGACTAGTACCAGCTGGTTCGGTCGAGGTACTGTGACGAATGTGTGCCTCCATTTTCTCCACACAAGCCTGAACAACATTAACATTTTTCCTAACAGCTTCCACGTTAGTTACCAGCTTATCGACCCTGTCATCCAAAATATTGTATCGCCATGTAAAATCAGTGTACAGAGTATCATATCTCTGGTCAAAATAATCACGAAGGTCTACAATCTATCTGGTAACATTGGAGAACTCTAAAATAAGTCTCTCCAACTGATTTGCATTCGCAGCCTACTCAAAAAATAATTAATTAAAGTATATATCAAATTTAATAAAAGTATTTACATCAATAAGCAAATCAACCTTAAGTTGTATGACATTATTACCGGTTCGAGTGGGAATCCACGAATTGGCTGGGCAGCTGAGGGAATTAGATTGGGCTAGGGTTACAGAATTGGACTGGGTTGGGCCTGCGAAATTGGACTGGGTGGGTGCTATGAAATTGGACTGCACGAAGACTGAAAAATTAGACTAGGTGGAGAAAGGGGACTTGAAGTGATCGGGTGATGTGTTTCTAGGCTATGCGGTGGTTGTGAAATTGGACTAGGTAGGTGGGCCGTAAATGGACTGTATGGAGACTATGGAATTGGACTGGGTGCCAGCGCAGGAATTATAGGGTTGGGTAAAGGCTGGGCAACTACACTAGGTTGAGGCTCCATTGGTATCTCCTCAGCAAGTCGTCCAGGAATATCAAGGGAATAGCCTACTCCAACAGTAGAGACAAGCATTCGATACCAAGGAGTCCTAATCTTCTCTGCAGAGGCAACCAGATAAGAAATCGGCTCCACATCTGAACTTTGCGATATCAGTAAGTAGAGAAAAGAAGTCAGTAGCTTAACATGGTGATTTTAACTATAAACGTCTAATACAATATATAGTTCATTACCTCTATCATAATGAAAACATTATTCTTCAAATAAGATTCTGTTAATGTCTATGCGTTAGTCCACCTAAGGATTCAGGGGATATTGTCATTAACCTTTTCCCTACATCGCCCACGAGTTAGTGGGATAGCTTCGAAAGCCCATATCTGTTCATGTCATCATAAAGTAGGTATAAATCAAAAGAAGAAAATATCATTTAACTGTAACAACTATAACCAAGAAAAGACAATAATAAGTACTTGAAACACGTACGGACAATTGTGTAGGTCATACTTCTCAACATTATGCAAACGTTTCTTCTCAACTATTCCTACAAACCTTTCCCTTCTTCCTTTTAGAACGGCCACCAATTGGCTAATGGTCATGTCATATGACTCTGCACCCAATGGATAGTTGTTAAATGCATCTAAATCTTCAACCATGTCTAGGTACGTATTGGAAACAAATCTCTTCCTATTTCTGTAAAGCAAGAACCGCTGCAACGTGTATAACAAGGCTAACTTCACAGCATCCTCATCAGGAATGACTGTATAATCAAGCTCTTGCATTATCTTGTCAAACTCAGGGACCTTAATGTTTTTCCCACCAAAGTAGGTGTCTTGCAACCTATTCGACCATTTCCTCTTCCTCATATCACTTCTCTTCCCAAACCCTAATCCAGATATCAATCCAAACTTAAATGCTCTGAACCGAATACTTACCTGAAACAATACAATAACTATATTATCAGCTTACTAACACTTTATAAGAAATTAAATTACATCCATATGCCATTAGGAAAAACTCACCGGATACTAAGAACCATATTTGATTTTCAAGACCCTCAATTTCCACCTCTCTAAGTAGTATTTGGTGCACTAGTTAGGCTGGAAACACCAACTCTTAGATATCTAGTAGATGTCCAAAGCACGTGATCTGAAAAATGCGTTGTTGTGTTGGGGTCAACCTCTCATTCACCAATTTAATTGGTTTTAGTGTCGAGAGGTTGGTATATTAACCGTTATAATAGTCCCTGATGCCCGTCTTCATTTTAGTTGTTACTACTCCTCGAGGATTCATACCTAAAAACAGCAAAATAGTGGATTGTCACATAGAAAAAAATAAAAAATTCAAATTAAGGCTTACTAAATCGTTATTTTACACACTCTGACAACTAGACCGTCATATTAACTACAATTGAACCTGTATTATGTGCCTACTGCATTTCGGATCGTTATTTAACCCCTTCTGTCAATTCGACCGTCATATTGACAATTCATAATGTACCTACTAACTAATGGACTATTATTTTACAACAACTGACTAATGGACTGTCATTTTCCTCTTCAATTACACCGTCATTTGTAAACTTAATTTAGACCGTTATTTATCGGGAACGAAAAAAATATTGGTGAGAAAAAATGTCAGTCCCATGTAACTTGGACCGATAGAAAAATTATGGTCAAACTTAAACAAGACCCAACATTTTTCTCACCGATATTTTTATCGATGCCGATAAACTTGGACTGACAAAAAATGACTGTCCAAATTAACTGGGACCTGACATTTTTCTCACCGATTTTTTGTTGGTGAGAAAATGTCGAGTCTCGTTTAACTTGAAACGATAAAAAAGACGGTCGAAGTTAAATAGGACCTAACATTTTTTTCACCGACATAGCTTGGACCATCATTTCGTTGCATTTTCTTAGACAAGATGACGGTCCGATCGACGTCATTCCGACACAGATCATTCACGAAAAACTGCATTTTTGACCAAAAAAAAACACACTGAACAGCATTCTAATACCAAAACGATCCAACCAAAGCAACATATGCATGACAAAACCAGTAAATGTGCAAATATTTAAAAAAAAAACTCACTGTAGACGTTTACTGACGAGATGCGAAGAAAACTAGGAGTTCACCGACATGATTTTGATCGGAAGTTGCCTAGTTCGTCAGATTTGTTACTCCATTCGTCCGATCGTGAGGTGAGGTGAGAGAGAACGAGATTTCGTGAGCTGTACTGTTTCAGTTTGTAAAGTGAGAGAGAGAGTGTTCGTGAGGGTTACTGTTTTTAATAAATTTGATTTTTAAAAAAACAGATGTCATAGTAAAACGGGGATATAAGAGGGATATCACTGTTGAGTGGCTAGGTGAATGAGAGAAACATGTGAGTTGGGTTACTTTGCAAAGACTCCCCTCCAAATAGGTCATTTTGACAAATTTCTCAAATAGGTTAGGATTTTTATCTCTAATTATTTCTTGCTTGCAGTTGGAGTAAGATTTTATTTCTTTCTCCAATCAAAGGGTTACAGTTTTCTCTTTAAACATCCACAATCTCTCCACTGAAAATTACAAGGTTACTGTTCTTGAGTTTGTTTGTATATGGCTACACGAGCAAATGGGATCAGCCATACGAGATTCAACGAGAATCATGTTATAGCAAAGAACAAAAGCCATGTGCACATGAGGCTGCTAGCTATTCTGCTTCAATAATGGTTACTGACAAAATGTGTACGATGATGAGGCGGACACTGATTTTTGTTAAATTGGAATTGAAAACTGGACTAGTGTTATATATGCATTCATCAAAGAATCTTCTCGTTTTGTTGCTTAATATGTGTAATTTTTTTATATAAAATATCAAACAAAGATTAAAGATATCAGACTGCATCATTTGAGAAAAACAAAAACATAAAATATATGGTTATTTATACTTACAAAAATATTTTAAAAACCTATATCTTAAAATGAATTTGATTATTTAATTATCCATTTAGTAATTTACTATTAAACAAAATTAAAAAAAACTATTTATCATCTTCAAATAAAAATACATATATTCTAATTTTACTTTATCACAAAAATCTAGGAGAATTTACTTAGACATCAAAGATAAATTTGAAAAAAATACTTAATCCTAGATTTTTGTTAAACTAACACTTACCTTTAAAATATTTAGCAGTTGTGTAATATCCCGGAAATCTGAAACCGTAAGAAATTTTTGTTTTTGGGTATGTATTCGTGTTTGGAACATGTTGTAGT
>JANLJB010030793.1:0-32561 GCA_026212285.1 Bursera cuneata | reverse complement strand
ACATTAATAGCACTTAAAGTGTAAAAACAATGATTTAAACTCTTAATAAACATACACTTTTAAGTGCTAATCAAGAACCGTAGCACCTAGCTAGCCTTACCAGCTAGATATTGTGTGTGTTCATCTAAGAATAATATTGCCTACAATTATAAACGGTTTACAAATATTTATGTGATATTTGCTCTTTTTGTTTTTTATTTTATCTAATTGTTTAATTTGATATTGAAATTTCTATAATTGATAGGGTTCAGAAATCTTTAGAGATTTGGATTGTAAACCTAGATGTTGTATGGAGTTTGATGAAGAAAAATCTAAATATGAAATTTATAATGTTTATTCTAGAAGAATGGGGATTAGTATTGAAGAGGGTCAACTGTTGCAAGGAATGAATATAATGGTGAATCACCTTATGAATATTTGTTTGTTGCAAGAGGGCTTTCGAGAGAAAGATGTTAAATTTTGGAGTTTATAAGTAGGTAATTTGTATATCAAAATGGGTTCATAAAATATAATTGTTGACTGTCAAGTTATAAATTAGTTTTGGATTGAGTGTCATGTAAAAGTCTGAAGAATCTTATTTGAAGTACTCTCCACCTGATTTGACTTGCATAGCAACAGCCTGCCGCTTGAGCAAAACTATTAGAAAGAATAAAAAATATCCAGAATGTAGTATTAACTTTCTACCTGATTTGGCTTGCCTATTGCTTGATTGGCGCCCAAGCAAAAATGGACAAAAAGTTTTTTAAAGTGTTCAAAATGTAGTTTTTGGTTCTGTTTGTTTTGGCTTGTCTATCACTCGACCTGTGCTCTTGGTAGAATCACCTACCTATGTAAAATTTCAATTTTTAGATTTAAAATTTTATCTCTCTTCACACAAACTACTCTAGATTTATCCTTGGGTTTATTAGAGAATTACATGAGAGATATGGGTGAGTGATTTCATGAGAGAACAGGTGAGGAAAACTTTTGTTTCATTTAATCTTTGATATTGATCTTTAGCTTTCTCACTCTAGATTCATTCTTCATTGAAACTCTTTGTCGAGAGCTTTTTGAGATCAAAATAGGTTTTCATCTATTTGAGTGATTATTAGTCAAACACCTTCGAGATTTGAATATGTGATATGATTTCTTGATTAAAAACAACTATAAATCAACCAAACACTTTAGGATCTAGATGTTCTAAACATAGCATTTTCAAAAGATAAACATAGTTTTCTTGTTTTTCCTTCTTTTATTCTTATGAGTGTGTTTTAATGTTTATATTTTTGTTTATGAGAAAAACTCTTTGCCTATCATTAGATTTGTTTTAATCCAAAGATTATTTTCTTCAAAATCATATAAGTTCAGCCATATTTTTCTTATGTGTAGCTTGTTAGATTATAATCGTTGTTGAAAATATCTATTTTATGAGTTGATCTTTTACTGTTGTATTATTGTGCTTGAATAACTAGTATTGATATATTGTTGATCTTGGGTAGCTTGTAAAAATAGATCATCGTTGTTCTTTATTGAAAAGAATTTCTGAAAACAAAATACCAAAGTTTTTATCTTTAATCTTTAACGCCATATTTTTTCGATTGTTTGTTTGGGATATGAAACATGCAATTGAGTAGTAAAATAAGAATCAAAGTTGGTAACATTAAAACAAAAAAATCAAGTGAATCTCGAAGCTTTGTCATTATCATTTCAATTTGTCTTTTAATTATTTATCTTGTCGATCATTTATCCCGATTTTCTAATAACCTTTTTATGTTAGTAATTGCCTCTCTGTGGATTCGATACCTAAAGCTACGCTACAACAACTGTTTAGCAAAAGGTTAATTTTGAGTGTAATCATAAACCTATTGATCTGTTTTTTGGCGTAGTTCCATGTAATTAAATTCTATACCAGATGTCACATATGAGGTATAGGGTTGGAATGTATTTCCCCTAATAACGACTTACAATTCAGATCCTTTTTACAATCGATTCTCTAATGAGATATGACTGAGAACAATCCTCATCACTCTTGCAATCGCTAATCAGCCGTTGTAAAATCGTCGTCAAATCCCATGTGACATCATCTTTTTTCACCCAGAGTGATATGTCCCATCTTGAAGTTACATCCACTCCTAAATAGTTCATAGTGCGCCTAATGACAAGCATTTCTATAACTCAGAAAACGTTATTCACGCAACTATAAAAGCTCACCGATCCCTATATGAGATGGCCATATAAGTCTTAGGTTTAAGGATTACTTACACCTACCCTGAGCAAACATCCCATAGACATTTAGGCAAAATACCAATGAGATTATGTATCGGGTCGAGTTTTATTAATCTATTCCTATATCTAAACGACTAACAGTGTTTTCCTATATACTTGTATAAGTATTCGATACTTAGATGTGTGAGAATCATATTATTATACTTTTATATCCAGTACATGTATAACACTAGTCTATCCATATTACTAATGTCCAGTCTCGGTAGTACTTCGACCAAGATATTTTAATGATGTAATATTTTAATAAATCGATTTCTGTCTCATAACCAAATAATTCATATTCACATTATATGGACTTTTATCATTATATAATCCAATTACAAATACTGATAAAAACATACAATTTTCCTTGATACATAAATCTGAATATACCGTATATATTCACAATATCATGCTCTGGGACACAAATCATCTAACAATCTTTCACTTGACCTAAAGCCAATTACTTGGGTATCTAATAGTCGATTTATGTATATGTCGTTCATACTTTAGCTGAGATAATATCTACATCAGTTGATCAGAAACACTGTCATCCAATAACACTTTCTCGATCCTGACATCACCTGGATGTATGATCAAGTGATATCATTTTAGAGTGTGTTTGGATCTTTGATGAGACCTTAAATCCTTTCTTTGAGCTATAGCCCCATTGTTATCACCATACAAATCAATGGGTTCTGTTTCAGAAGGAACTACACCAAGTCATATAAGGATCTTGCGTATCCAAATAGTCTCTTTTGCACTACAACGGCTGTTATATACTCAACATTTTTTTTTAAGTCGGCTTGGAGCTATTCTAGCTTTCTGTACCACTATTCAAACAGAATACATATTCTAACTGAAAGCGATGATCGTTTTTGTCAGATTGAAAACTTGTATCCGTGAAACTATTCATGATTAGTTCTCTATTTGCATAGGTTAAAAATGAATCCTTAGTTCTTCTAAGATACTTTAGGATGTTCTTTACAAGAATCCAGTGTGCTACACCTGGATCAGGTTGATGTCTGCTACACATGCCAAAGCATAAGCAATATCAAGTCGCGTACAAATCATGACATACAAGATTGAACCAACAATGAAAACATAAGGAATTCGGTTCATCCTTTCTTTCTCTTCTTTCATTTTAGAAGACAATTCCTTAGAAAGAGAGATGCCATGTGACATCTGGAACAAGTCCTCTCTTGGACCTTTCTATGTTAAACCTTTTCAACACTTTATCAATATACATGCATTAGGAAAGCCCTAATAGCTTTTAGGTCTATCTCGGTAGATCTTTATTCCCAGAATATAGGCTGCCTCTCTCAAATCTTTCATGAAAAATTTTATTGACAGATTGTAACATAGATAATGACAAGACTATAAAAGTCAGTGCACTCCTACTAACCTTTCTGTACACATAGGAATCATCTTTGTTTTGAATGAATTCAAACTCCTTTATTAAAACATTGATTCTAAGATCTGGAAGCTTACTTCAATCTATTTATGGATCTTTGGAGCTTGCAAACCTTGTTTATATGTTCCAAAATGATAAAACCATCAAGTTATGTCTGAAAGACATCCTTCACCAGGTTCTTGTTAATGAATGCGGTTTTAACATCTATTTGTCATATCTTGTAAATGTGATATATAGCAAATGTAAGCATAATTCGAATGGATTTAATCATAACAACTGGTAAAAATGTTTCATCAAAGTTAATGTCTTGTCTTTGACAATACCCTTTTGTCATAAGCCTAACTTTGTATATCGTGCGTTGCCTTCTATGTCCTTCTTCTACTTGAAGACCATTATCACCCAATAGGCTTTATGTCTTATAATGCTTCAACCAGTATCCAAACTCGGTCGGCTTACATAGATTCAATTTCAAATCTGATAGCTTCCAACCAGTTTCTAAAATCAATATCCAATATTGTTTCTTCATAGTAATTGGTTCGTCACCCTCAATAAGATTCGTATCTATATGAGGAGAAAAGAGATAACCATGTCTCTCAAGTTCACTACGAATCCTACTCGATCTACATAGTCTTTGTGTAATAGGTTGTGGATAGTCACATCATCGTGTGACTTCACGGGTTCCAAAAGGGAAGTGCATTCGTTGGTCTTGCTTCGATTTTCATCGAGTTCAACTTTTCTCCTACTAGTCATCATAGTTATAAATTTCTTCTCTAAGAAGACTGCATGAAGGGTAACAAATACTTTGTTGTGGGTGATAAAAGTAATATCCTTTTCTTTCCTTCAGGTATCTTACGAATAAACACTTTTTAGATTTGGGTTGGAGCTTAGAGCTATCTAATCTCTTTATATAAGCTTGACAACCCTATGTCTTCAGGAATGAGAAACCCGATTTCTTTTCTTTCCATATTTAATATGGTGTCTGTCCAACAGCCTTTGGCAAAACCCTATTCAAAACAAATATCGCACTTCCCATGGCATATCCTCAAAGGAAGATTGGGAGTTTGGTATGGCTCATCATGGATCGAACCATATCTAACAATGTTTGATTTCTCTGCTCGAATACACCATTCAACTGAGGTGTTCCAAGAGTCTATTGTGAAATTATATAACTATCCTTCAAGTAGTTTAGAAGCTCATTACTTAAGTATTAATCTCCACGGTCCAACTAGAGTGTTTTAATACTTTTACCGGTTTGTTTTTCAACTTCATGTCTAAACTCCTTGAACTTGTCAAAGGCTTCAGACTTATATCTCGTGAAAAACAGGTAACCATAATGGGATTTACCATCCGTAAAGGTTATGAAGTATTTATATCCACCACATGGGTACGTGGACATGGGCTTACAGTCGTCATTGTGTACTAAGCCTAAAACATCAGTGGCACGTTCCCTTTTTCCCATAAACGGTTATTTGGGCATCTTGCCTAGTAAACATGACTCAAGTAAACATGACTCACATACGTCATATGAATTTAAATCAAATCCGTTTAACTACCTATTCTTCAAAAGAATAGATATGAGGGTCTTATTAATGTGGCCAAGATGACAATACCATAAATAAGTTTCATTCTTTCACTTATTTTTAAGTCATTTATTTGTTATATTACAAATGAGATAATTAGTATTTAGAACATACAAACCATTTTTTATTTCTGCTGTATAATATAATACATCATTTTTATTTACATAACACCCAGCGTTCATGAATATAAAAGTAAAACCATATCTTGCAAAACAAGAAACAGAAATAACATTTCTAGTCAAACTAGTTACATGGTAGCATTACGCTTGTTCGAATACAAACCCAGTAGGCAGAGATAATACAAAATATCTATAGCTAGAACGGCCACCCAAAGACCTATTTTTACTCGTAGGTTGATCTCTTTCGATGTAATCCTCTTATGCATCTGGTGGCCTTGCACATCATTACAAACATTAGTACCATATCCAGTATCAAATATCCAATATAAATTGCTAGAAGATGTCGGTTGTTCTCTATAACAAACATACCTGAAGCCAGTGCCCTATGCCACTTCTTATTCTTCAGATTCTCCTTGTACTTTTTACAGTCCCGTATCTAACGACCAATCTTGCCATAGTACAAGTAGACATCCTTAGAATGATTAGCCATCCTAGGTCTAGTTGTAGCTACCTGAGCTTTCCGGACACCTCTAGAAGGACCAACACGAAATTTATTCTTGCCTTTCCCTTTCTTCCCTTTTTGAGAGGATTTTTTGAAGTGCGCCTTATGCTTCCTCCTTTTATTAATCTTTGGTTCAGCCTCTTTCAGCATTTCAATCAACCCTCCAAGAGTTCTTTTCTCGTTTAGCATGTTGTATTTCATTATGAAACTACCCCAGCTGTTACGAAATGATTACAAAACTAGATTAATATATAGGTCAGCATCTTGAAATATGTTCAGAACATATAGCCTATCTATATTAGTCATCATGTCTAACACATGTTTCTCAACAGATGTGCTTTCTTGCATTCGGTTTTGGAAAAGCCTTTTGAGATTTCATATAGCTCAGCTCGACTACTAGACGCATGCAAATCTCGTAATTTTGTCATTATCTCATAAGCTGAATAGCATATCTTCTATCGGTGAAAGGTAGGATTCATACTCGCCAGCATGATACATTGGGCATGTATGTTATCATCATGGTGTATCCTCTAAGATATCATCCCGGGAAGGTTCTAGTGGGTCAAAATTATCCAACACATATAGTTGTTTTTCTTGACCTAGGATAATCTTCAGGTTCATGTCCCAATCCAGAAAGTTCATGCTATCAAAGACGTTTTCACCTTCAATGAATGGGCGAACAGATATGTTCCTAACCATATCTAACCAATCCAACTAGGTTTTACCTTAAAACATAAAATGTATTAGTAATGTAAATATGCATATAGAACGCTAAAATAACATCAAAACGAAATTCTAAACTTTAATTTTTTCTCCCACTATTTTTCTCAAGTATCCAACCCTCTATTGAATACTTGAAAAACCTAGTCTCCTAGTAGGTTAAGACCCCATTAAACAAAGTACAACTTTAACTTTGACATAACAAATTGTACAAGGTTTAATTAGGTAGGTCTCCCAGATCAATTACATCAAATGTAACTCTTAACAAATTGGGTCGACAATTCAGGCCGTGACATCCAATGTTACTCCCAATGTTTATTCTAAATCTATCTAGGCCTTAGCTTTGGCACAATAAGTCTAATGATTTAGTCAAGTAAAACCAATCGACTAGGGTAGGCTCTGTGGTCCACGTTATAGAGCTGAAGTAACCTTGACTTTAGCCAACAAACTACAACAGTCCCAGACATGTGACGTGTAACAAAACTTCCATAATTTATCCTGTCTGCGAACAACTGTGACTTTTACTTTGACCAAAAAATTAGAATCAATCTTGGAGTCGGAATAAACCACTCAATGGAAGGAAATCATGTTTGATATTTATTGAGGGAGTTTATAATAAATTAGATTACTATATCCAATTTATTATCTTTGTTAGATCTCATCAACATTCACTCTTAAACATGTATACTACCATAACATGCATTCTAAGGTATAAATTAAATCTCATTCAATAATGGTAATGGATACTTACAAATTATTCTTAGAACAACTTACCCTTCAGTAAGGTTTTTATCTAATAATTCTATCCTAATTTCATTACACTTTTCAAGAAATCTCGTTTTACATACGAGGAGAATAAGATGAGAAAAGAATTACAATAAGACATAATAGAGAGGCAAGACGCGTAGGTCTTATTAATACAAATAAAATGGTATCTAGTATCCATTCACCAATAACTATAACATCAATCCAATTGACAAATAAGTGAGTATGGCATTACACAAGCATATTATCAATCAAATCCAATTTGAATAATCTCAATTAAATGACTATCCAAGATTCAAACAAATCACATATAGATGTAATAAAATATTTTAGACATAGTGAATCTAATCAACTATTCTAACTTACACTTTATGTTGTTAAGTTACCCAAATCCAATCCAATTGAATTTTGTACTCAACACATATACATTAAACTTACATTCACCAATTTGTTTAGACAAAATCAATTGAAATCAAATTTCCTTTTGATTTTATGAAATCGGTTAAGGCCCACAATGACCCAAATTTATTTCAAAATTTTGATTTAACAAATTAATCAACTTTGGGCCCATTTTTAACTATAAATGATAAAACCCATTAAACTTTTCAATCTTAGATGAATGATACTTGAAAATTAAACTATTTGAGTTTTGTTATTATACAAGCCCATTAAATGATTTTTAAAATTATTTAAGCCCATATATTAGATTTAAAACTTTTTGGGCTTTTATTAGTCTTTAAAATAATATTGGACTTTAGTAATACCTTAGGCCTATAAACTAATTTGAATTTTCAAAATCATTCCAAATTAAAAGCCTTTGGGCTTACATTTCCAAATTAGGCCCATTTTACATTTTAAATCAAAATCAAATCCACTAACAAACTTTGTAGACTTTCCAATTCTAAATTGACCCATTAACATTTCTAACACCCAAATATGTCATATAACCCATTAAGCACCCAACGCTTAATGGCTAAGGCCCAATGAACTTACAAAACACATACTATACTCAATTACTTGCTTAAGCCCAATTAGGTCTAACCCAGTTGGCTTTGGACCAAACTTGATCCAATTAGTGTTAATTAAGTCTATTAGTTTTAATGTAATTAGTCACTAATTACACTAAATAAAATTCTTAGGTTAATTAGAATACTAATTAATCAATTAGACTTAATCTAGTGTAAATAATATATGTTAATTATTTAAAAAATTCTAAATTTTACAATTAACATACTAAACATGTAATTAAGCATAATTAGAATCAAATTAGACAAAATCACATAATTGTCATGCTTGCACAAATTCGGTCACGGCATGTTGTAATTCAATTGCATGCTTTTAAATCCAATTCAACATCAACTATATATCAACATGCATCCAATTTCACATATCTAATATTAGAACACAAAAGCGCTAATTTCATCATGTGAAAACCTAACTAATTGCTCACCTTTTCATCATAAATTAAGCAACCTCTTATACCATTGTTGGATTCTTACTTAGGATCATGCATTAGGGTGAAATTCATACTAATTTAAGTTTAGAATGACTTACAAACTCTAAGCCTATAAGTCACCTCTTTTGGCCAAAATTCCATCACTTTTCTTTTAGCTTTTGGCCACCACCTTATTGAATCTTTGTAACCTTTGGCTAGGTACACCTATGTGACTTATAATGAATGATTTCTTACTAGAGAAACAAGTGAAATTGAAACAAAATCACTTGGAGAGGGAGAGCATGAAATTCGGCAAAGACAAGAATGAGAAGAGAGAGAAATTGTTTTAAAAACATTTTAATTTTCATGGCCTTAGGTGTGAGTGAATACACATGATTAATTCCAAGATTAATATAAGCCATATAAATTCAATAAATTCTAAATTAATTCTAACCATATAAAATTAGCCGATCACAATTAAAGCTTAGCAACTAAGTAAGGAATGTTCCATTTGACTAATATTAACTAAATCCAATTAGGTTGATTCTTCTTTCCTTAGTCATTGGGCTTAATGGGCTTGGGTTAATTTATAAAGTTTTTAAACTTTATCAAATGTATCCAAACCAATTTAAAAGTCAAAGCTCAATTCTATTTAATAATCCAATTTACTAAATTTGCTCATTTAGACTTTAAACCCAATTAATTTTAGGCCCTTGATAAAGCCCATATGAATAGTAAAAATACTATTCATAAAATCACTATTCATTTCGGATGCAAAAGTGTGCTCTCGTAACTCCTGTATCCATTCTTCATCGGAACATCGTTGCTGTATGACCCAATAATCTTTTAGACATGTTAGTCGTAAATCATATTTTTCGAACTATCCGAATGTCTGAAGCCTAGTTTCGGATTCTTATGATTTACTAAATATGATTGACTTCTAGTAAAGTATCGTGCCCCCCAATTCTCCGAAAAGATTCGTAAGCCCATTAACCTAATCTAGTGAATCTGTTCCCGTGTCTAAACGACTAACAGTATTTCCTTATACACTTACATAAGTATTCAATACTTAAATATGTGAAAATTATACTATTATACTTCTATAACCAATATAAGTGTAATACTAATCTATCCGTATTGCTAATGTCTAGTCTCGACAGTACTTTGACCAGGAACGTTTTAATGATGTAATATTTTAATGAATCAATTTTTGTTTCACAATCAAATCATTCATATTGAAATAATATGAATTTTTATCATAATGCAATCCAATTATAAATAATGATAAAAACATACAATTTTCTTTATTACATAAATCCGAATATACTACGTATATTTACAATGTGATGTTATAGGGTACAAATCATCTAACAAAAGTTTCTGTCGAAGAGTTGACGAATATTAAAAAATATACAAACACAAAAATAAAAATATTGAGGAAATCTAATGTCCAGAGATACAAACCATTAATACCAATTAAAATAGGGAAACAAATAAAAAGACTATCCTCAAGTAGTAATCATGGACGCATATCTTCCCAAATTTGCAACAATGGTTCTGTATCTCTTACCTGCAAATACATAAAGCAAGGAAGGACATTAACCTTTAATGCACCTCACTGCCTTGTTTGCAAACCCCTTAAACATCGGAGGCCTGCAAGTCTTATTCACCACAACTATGTTTGAAAGCACAAAAATCATATTACCCTTTGACTATTCACAATTCCGGAAGTATTGTCGAAGGAACAAAGTTTTCTGCACATAATTTCGAATTGTTAGCATTGATGAAATCGAAATAATGACTGAACATCATTCTTTTCAATTGCTTTAAATGGTTGGCAATGCTATAAAGTTCATGTTATCATGTAAGAGAACAAGGCATTGAAACTTGACGTATGCATACAGCATAGTTTATGGATGTGTATGCATGTGTTTGTGTATATATATCCTCCAAATGCCACCTCTTGGGTAAGTGAATGTTAATGCAACCTTAGTAAAAATTTCATATGACCGCCACTTCAATTCTTGAGCTCTTCAAAAGCGTGATGCAGGGTTGATCTATGTATACCATCATGTAACCAAATGTTCAGACAAATGGAATTACCATTGTTATAGCAACCTGATGTAGCGCATTGTTATATCAAACTGAATATTAGAGAACACAGTCAACAACCATTCTATAACTGCTTCAAACAGGGGTGACAAAGCCACCGGCACTCAAATTTGTCTAGAAAGAACTCTTAGGTTATAAACTATGGACTTACCATTCAATATTGTCCCAATGAAGGAAACCACCATGGCCTCTTGCATTAGTGAATTTGTAAACAGCACCGAAGACTAGCAACAGATAAATAAAGCATTTTTCAAATTGCTAAATTCATAATTATAAAATTTGGAGGAATCAGTTTTAAGATTGAAAAAAACCATATGGACTGCAAGATTCAGGAGTTATTTCGAAAATACCTTCATAACCCTCAAGAACTGGATCTTCAGACAGAAGAAGTGGAGTATCTAGGTCAACGAATCTGTAAATTTATAGTGCAGAACATGACAAACTCATTTATCTGAACAGGTAGAAAAATTTTCAAGCTTATGTAAATATTTCTTTCAACAGAAAGGTTACTTACCTGAAAGAACCGAGGCCAGCAGCAAGATGGCCAGCAAAGCCCATGGCTAGTCTAGTCTCAACCATACCACCAATCATAAGGTTCAAGCCTGATGCTTGTGCTAGTTCGATAATTTCCAGGGCCCCAAGGACCCCAACTTTGGCAAGCTTAATGTTAATGACATCTGCAAGATTCTCATTTACTATTTTCTTAACATCATCCAAACTCCGACAGCTCTCATCAGCTGCAACAGATACCCCATATTTGTCTTTGGCAATTTGACTAACATGACCAAGACCTTCCCAATCATCTCTGTGAACAGGCTGCTCGAAGAGCATTGGAGTCACCCCCATTTCTTATAAGAAAGAAAATAGTTCAAAATAAGCTCCAATAATCATAGAAGCTAAAACATTTCTGAAATTTGAAGAGTATTAAATTATGGGTGAAAGAGTGGAAAAGATTTCAATGTTGGATCACACACAAGCCAATAGTTCTCAGCTTTATGATAATTTTTGTTTACATCACAAATACAACACTTTACCATATAATTTTTCAAGAACTTCAATAGCTTCCTTGGGCTTGTAACCCTCATTGGCATCCAAGATGAATGAACAATCAGGGTGGACCATACGTATAGCTTGTAGAACTTCTATGTCTGCCTTAAGATTCTTTCCCACCTTAAGCTTCAAAGTTGTGAATCCTTGTTTGCGATATTGTGAAGCTAATTCAGCAGCTTCAGCAGGGGAAACAATAGGAATCTGCAGATAAAGAATAGGTGAGGCTACTTTTATGAAACTCTATATGGCCTTGTTCTACCACTAATTATACACATGCGCACCATGTGATTCCCACTTTGTACAAGATAAATGAGTTCTTTTCACTGCCAGAACTACTGGAGGTGGAACATGAACTTAACTGTTATATCAGTGGTTACAGTATTTGAAACTCCACCAAAGAGTCTCCACAAAGGCATGCCGACACTATTCGCAACTGCATCAATCAATGCCATCTCAACCGCTGCCCTAACCTTCAATTGCAAGGACAGTCTAATGAGAACAGAAAACAAAGACTTTCAAATTTTTATACATGAAGGCGATAAATTGAATAAAGAAAAATTACAAATTATATAAACCGTCACAAGATTGGCCAAGCAACTAATGTCTTATCGGACTTATCAATATAAAAATATTTACTGTCAGCATAACAAAGCTGTGGATAACAAAATAAAGCATAAATTCTCAGCAGAAGTAAACACGACCAATCAATCATGGAGATCTATAATTGTTTAAGTAAGCGCTTGTGTCCTCGCGAAGTTAGGCAATCAAGCTAATTTCAAACAAAACATGCTTACCAGTTTTGGGAGAATCATATGAAGTATCCATAAGAGTACCTCATGAATATACACTGGAGCATAACCACCTGAAGCCATGCCAGATCTTCGTCACTCAAACCAACTCAGACTACACAAATGTGGTACTTTAAAAAAAAAAAAAAAAAAAAAAAAAAAAAAAAAAAAAAAAAAAAAAAAAAAAACCCTTCTCTTTCATAATTGGTTAACAATAAAACCGAAAGCGAATCATTTAAACCGCGCCAATGGAACAAGCAATCTACTAATCCAGTAACCATCCAATAAAGTTGAGAAAAAACCAAAGTTTCAAATTCTCTCTCTCTTTCTGTCTTTTTTTTTTTTTTGTTTTTGGCTTTGGTTTCCTAGAAATGAGAAAACTCGACTCAAGCAAGTATTGAACCTAGTTAAAATCTCCAACTTCTCTCATGTACTAAATTACTTCCATTATTTTCCTACATTATTTCAATAGCCATACATATATTTCCAAAATATCGTAATTCAAACACAAACTATTAAGCGTCTAATTCATTTAAACACAAACACCAAACTGTAAAAATCAAAGTTTCAACAATTTAATAAAATCAACCAACTTCTAAGATCATCCTAACAAATAATAAATAAAGAATTGAACATTTATTTACTTATATATAATTAAATAAAAATTCCAGAAACAGCTGAAAATCTCAAGTAAGACTCACAGAAGCGAACTGATGACCAGGAAGAAGGCCAGCAATCTCCTCGAAAACAGAAGCCAAAGCCATGGGTGGACTCCTCTTCAAGAACTCACAAGCTTCTCTGGCTTTGACCATAGCAGTATCTTGATCCTCTGCAGTGACATGAGGTAAAACCGGGGCCTCACCCCATCCAACGCACCCATTATTGAGTTCAATCCTGATCGCCACGTTCTCCACCTTATCAAGCCTTGAAGAAGCTATGGTGAAAGGAGCAATCAAGGGGACGTTCAAGGGTCTGTTCTCTGCTTTCTGGACATTTACTGTGAATGTCTGCGTCAGGGTTTTGAAGCCAAAGCTCGTTGCGTCGGTCGGCATAGCTGATGAGGAAGCTACTGCCATTGGGCAAGTGGGTTTGTGGAGTTTCGGAGTTGGGGTGACAAGGAGAGGCCGATAGAATCCAAGTGAGAGCATTTGGCTTTCCGGGTTTTGATTGGATTCCAAGTGAGAGAAGGAAAGTTTTCCGGAAATGTCATTGTTGGTGCTTTCATGTAAGAGTCCGAGAGGGTCGACGATTGGTGCTTTTTTGTTTTTTTTTTTTTTTTAAATCAACCGAACTGTTTTTATTTCTTCCAATGTTGGAAGCTTGTGTCTGACCTGAACTTTCTTCATTTTGATTTCTTTATATTTGGAAGTTAGTGTTCTTACGCGGAGTTTTAAAAAATTTAGTAAGGGACAATTTTCCCAATTTAATATGCCCTCTCAGGTTTGCAGAAAGAGAAATAAAAATGTAGCCAACTTGAAGGGATTAAAAAAATAAATAATTATTATTTTAACCAACCTCACCCCATGACCAAAAGGCCCTCAGCTTAAAAATAATTAAAGCTACCCCCCTCTTTGTTAGAAGCCTAACTATCTACAATTCTCTTCTCTACACTCAACTCTTATCTATCTCTATATTCAACTCTCTTCCCTTTTTTTGTTAGAATCGTGAAGGGAAAACAAAGACAACGTAAAAGGGGATTTGCCAGAGAAAATGAAAACGGGATCAGGAGCAAAGCAAAAATTAGATTTCGGCTCAAGGAATGTTCTTTATTTGGTTTGTTTGTAATATGAGTATGTTGATTGTTGTTGTTGTTTGACTTAATTTGGGATTAAGGTTTAAATGTCATGCCCCAAAACCCTTTACATAGGAATTTTAGGGGTGAAATATGTAATTTTAATATAAAAGAAATTCAAGAAAAAGTTTAAATAAAATATTCATTCATAAACACAAATTTTTCTCCTTTAATATAAGGAACCAAAATACGTGTACATGAAAATCATAATTTACAATTTTTTGATCTATTACATCTCTCATCAAATAAAATTCTAAGACTCTCTAGAATCCTATAAGTGAGTTCCGAAATATCACTATTAGACCTCTAGTATTTGTGGAGGAAGGGATGAGCAACATGACGCTGTAAGAATTTCCACAATTACACAATTCTATAACATTATCAATGTAAGCATATATAAAAGAATCATCATATCACATATAAACATTTCATTTTCATAATCACTCAATCATTAACCATTTCATAACCCTCTATCATAGCCACCCAATCAACCATCATACCACTTTTCACAATGACTCAATAACATCCAATCGACAACCACATTTACCATTTTCCCACTCTAGTGTTTTCCTTAGATCCCATGTATAGAATTAGGCCCATCTGAGGCCTAAGACTAGCTCATTATCCGTGCTTTCCTTGGATCCTATGTACAGAACTGAGCCCATCCAAGGCTTAGCACCACAATACCATCCATGTTCCCTTTGGATCCCGTGTATAGAACTAGACTCATCAAAGGTCCAACATGAATTTTTGCTCTCAATCAACTGATCACATTACCATTAACTCATATGACTACTCAATACACACATCTCATCCAAATCCACAATTTCACATCACATATCACAATTTGGGTATCACATTCATGCACAGATCCAACACAACATCACAAAATTGTGATAAATCATATATGAAAAATGTAAAACGCATAAAAAGCAAAACATGGAGCTCAAAACACACAAAACCCATACTCACATATATGAAATACACCACAAAGGATAGCTTTTAATGGTAATATGAAAAATTCATACCCTTTTAATGGTAATATGAAAAATTCCTTAAACTTATATTTTTTAGCCAAAAAATATTTCATGCTTCATGACATGCTTGAGTCTGACAAGGCTTCATTAGCTTCTTTTTATTTGGAAGTAGATGCCTAGCTTTGGTTTCGAATGCTAGCGTAGGAGATAATATATGTCATATGAGAAGACTTCAAGAGTGGGCTTAACTCCCAGTTCGGTCCGAATCAATTTGAAGATCATTTTAGAGAGTTGATTAAGCTTCGACAAACAGGTACATTGGTGGACTATTAAGCTCGATTCGAATGGTTTGCAAGGACGATTCTCTTTCTCAAGATAAAAAAGTAAGTTGTTTTCTTGCGGGATTGAAAGATAATATTCGCACTCTTGTACAAGCGAATATGCCATCAACCTTAATCATGGCAATCAGTTTAGCAAGGCTATTCGAAGCTAGAGAAACTACACAACGACGCTCTTCAGCTGCTCCTTTTCGAGAAACCAATTAGCAACAAGGTGCAAAGTATCAAGGGCGTAACCCAACCGCTGCTCCCACCATAAAAAAATGACAGTTAAGGAACTATCGAAGCAAAGGAGGAAGGGGTTATGTTTTCATTGTCATGAAAAAAATTCTTTGGGGCATGATTGCGAGAAACTGTTTATGATTGAAGCAAGTTGGGAAGATAAAGAAGGTGATGTAGTTATGGAGTCGAAGAAGAAACTGAAGAAACAGGTCTGGAGATTTCACTTCATGCCATAGTTGGGTTACAAACAATAAGGATAATAAGAATATGGGGCTGACTTAAAGGCCAATCGGTGATCGCACTTGTTGACTCAGATAGTACTCACAATTTCATTAGTTCACAAGTGGCTCAACGTGCTAACCTCCAATCAAATTATATTAGGAGAATTGAAGTAATAATGGCTTTTGAAGAGAAACTAATAAGTGTAGGGAAGTGTTGTTCAATATCCTTTGAAATTCAAAAGCTATCCTTTGTGGCTGACTTTTTCATATTACCATTTGAAGGGTATGATAATGTGTTAGGAACACAATGACTAAGAGAGTTAAGGCCCATTCAGTGGGATTTTGAAAAGTTACAAATGAAGTTTTCATGTGAAAATAAGGTTGTGGTGTTACGAGGTCTAAGCAGCTCACATAGTAAGGTAATTGACAATATTCCTTTAAAAAAATCACCAAGCAGCAACAAGGAGTCATACTACATGTCATAAGTGGAGATAACCCAAAGAAAAAAAGTGAACCCATTCCCATGGAAATACTTCAAATGCTGTAGCAATATCAAGAAGTGTAAAACAAGCCGTCTGGATTTATAGAGCAGTGAACAAGATTACAATGAAAGATAAATTTTCTATTCCGGTAAATGATGAGCTTTCAGATGAATTATCCAGTGCCCAATTTTTCACCAAATTAGATTTACACTCAGATATCACCAAGTGAGGATGCGAGTAGAGGACATCGAGAAAATGGCTTTTCGAACACCTCAAGAGCACTATGAATTTTTGGTGATGCCTTTTGTCCTCACTAACGCTCCTTCGACATTTCAGGCACTTATGAATGAGGTATTCAGACATTTCTTACGTAAATTTATGCTTGTATTTTTTGATGATATTCTCGTTTATAGTAGGAGTTAGACTGAGCACGTGGAGCATTTGCAAATCATCCTTGATATCCTTAAAACTAATCAATTAAGGGTGAAGCTCGAAAAGTGTAGTTTTGGGAAACAAGAAATACAATATTTGGGCCATGTTATTTCAAAACAAGGAGTTTCCATGGATCCCGTCAAAATTGAAGCTATATTAAGTTGGCCCAAGCCAATGACTCCTAAAGCACTATGGGGTTTTCTTGGTCTTACAAATTACTACCAAAAATTCATATAAAATTATGGGAAGATAGCAGCACCACTCACCAACATGTTGTAAAAAAAGGAACTCTTTCAAATGGTCTTTAGGGGCCGAAAAAGCTTTCCAATTGCTTAAGTTATCTATGACACAAGCTCCAGTACTGTCTCTCCTTGACTTTACTAAAACTTTTATTGTTGAGTGTGACGCCTCTGGTTGTGGTGTAGGAGCCGTTTTGTTACAAGAAACACCTATTGCTTTCTTTAGCCAAGCACTTCATGGAAAAAATCTCTTTTTGTCAACTTATGAGAAAAAGATACTTGCATTGGTGTTAGCTGTACAAAAATGGAGGTCATATCTCATAGGGAGAAAGTTTATTATGCGATCTGAACACCAAAGTCTCAAGCATCTTTGGACTCAAAAGATCACTACAGTTGCACAACAACGATGGTTATATAAACTAATGATATTTGATTTCTAGGTGGAGTACAAGAAATGTGGTGAAAATATTATAGTTGATGCCTTATCTTGGTGCTATAAAGCTGGTCAAGTGATAGATACTTTATTTGCTTTTTCTTAATTAATTCCTCACTAGCTAGATGCAATCAAGGCGGAAGTTGCTACTAATCTTGTATTGCAAGAATTAAAGACAAAATTCAACAAGATGAGGCCATTGGACGATGGACTATAGTTGATGGGATCATTTTGTTCAAGGATATAATTTATCTGCAATATGACACCAAACTTGTTCAAGATATCATAGAAGAGTTTCATGGGAGCACACATGAAGGCTATGTGAAAATACTTCAACGTATTAAAGCCAATTTTTATTGGAAAAAAATGAGGAAGCAGGTCATGGAATATATACAAAGAAGTGACATTTGCCAAAGACGCAAAACTGAACAAATGAAGCCGGTTGGCTTGTTACAGCCATTGCCAATTCCACAGCAGATTTGGGAAGACATTTCAATGGATTTTATTGACGGCTTGCCTTCGTCAAGTGGTAAAACTATTATATTTGTTTTTGTGGATAGATAGTCCAAGTATTCCCATTTCATTCAATTATCTCATCCATACACTGCTGTGGGAGTAGCAAGACTGTTCTTTGATAATGTCTTTAAACTTCATGGCCTTTTGAGATTGATTATTTATGATAGAACCCTAAGTTTACTAGTGGCTTTTGGCAGGAATTATTTTGTTTAAATGGCACCTCTTTCAATTTTAGCTCTAGTTATCACCCACAAACGGATGGGCAAAGTGAAGTTGTGAATCGAACTTTGGAAATGTACTTGAGATGCTTCAATAGTTCTCAGCCTACGAACTAGTTGGCATTCAACAATACAGAAGACTCCCTTTGAGATTGTTTATGGACGAGCTCCTCCAAGGTTGTTAAATTATATTCTATAACTGCTAGGCTAGAGGCAGTTGAACGAGAATTGATGTTGCGGGATCAAGTTTTAAAGGAAGCACGTAATGACATTTTTCATGCCTAAGCTTGGATGAAGAGGATTTATGATTCTAAGCACCAAGTTAAGGAATTTTGTATCGACGATATAGTTTTCTTGAAGCTGCAACCGTATCGGTAAATGTCTTTTGTCAAAAGGAAGAATTTCAAGTTGTCACCACGTTTTTATGGACCGTTTGAGGTATTGGAGAAGGTGGGCAAGGTTGCTTATAAACTAAATCTACCATCTTCATCTAAACTTCACCCTATGTTCCATGTTTCCATGCTTAAAAAGAAGATTGGTGAGAAGCACACAGTGTCAAAAACTCTACCTACTTTAAATGAGAATTACACGCCCGTTCCTCAGGCAATGTTGGATCAAAGGTTGCAAAAAAGAAGAAGTGAGGTCCTTATTCATTGGAGGGGATTTTTGCCAGTAGAGGCTACTTGGGAAGCTCAAGAAAGCATTCAAGAGCTATATCCAAACTTCGGTTTCACCCTTGAGGCAAGGGTGCTCTTTAAAGGAGGAGGGGCTATTACGATGTCATTTACGTAAGCCTTTTTAGTTATTTATTTAGTTATTTATTCAGAGCTATTTCCATATTATTGCTGTGAGTTGTTAGTAGAAATAACTTTCTGCAACGTCTTCATATTTTTATGGGATTTATTCTCTTAGTTCGTTAAGGAGTCTTGGATATTTAAAATTTTTGCTAGTATGGAATAAATCATCGAAATTCATTATTCTGCAACTTTAAGTTGTATTTAGGAGGTATTGGTCCCTCAAAGAACCAACAAACACTTAGTTTATTTAGTATCATGTTTCATAAAACCATTGTGTTCGTGATGGAGACCCCGATCTTAGGCCGGTAGAAATTGCAACACTTTGCCTAACAGAGGCTATAATCTCCACAACACACACCGCTAACTCCGTCACCGAAACTAGATTTGAAACTATAGTAAGGAAAGCCTTAAACCATACTCCTCTTGCTCTCACACAGTAAAGACCACACAAGAGACAAGCCTAAACACTAGGCCGTAAAGACAGAACAAGCACCGAAGATAATAAGCAAATACTTAAGAAAGAGTCTAAGCTCTAATTTATTGAATGTTGAATAATTGAATGAATGATTATAAATGAACTTTGAGGCTTTATTTATAGAGAAGTTATAGCAGTGGAGTCCTACTAAGACTTTCTACTCTCATCTCTATCGCAACTAAAAGATAAGATAAACCTAATCAAATCTAAATAGATCAGTATCTTCACGTTCATCATCATCCCCGTTATTATCTCCAAGTTTAGAGAACTACTTATAACTTCCATTTTCTAGAAGACTAATACCACGTCATTGCCATGTCAACATCTGATGGATAATATCATGTCATCGCCACATCAGCATCTCGGCCACGTCAGTATCTTTGTCATGTCAGCCACCTTTGCCAACTCAGCACTAGCCAAGTCACTCTTTTCTGCCATGTCATGTTCTGCCTTATCTTGCATTCCAAATGGCATAGAATAAGTCTGTTCTTCCTTGAGTATAGCCGATGCACTTGCTTGGCTTTGTAACCTCTGTTGTTTCTTACGTTCCCAGGACCGTTCTTAACAAACGTATACATGTCACTACCTCATAGATTGTCACAAAAGGGGGAGAATCGAGTATGTAAGCTTAACAAGTCATGATATGGCTTGAAACAAGCTTCCATGCAATGGTTTTCAAAGTTTTCTTCAACCCTCAAGAGTGTTGGTTTTCGGCAGTCAATAGTGAATTATTCACTATTCATCCGATCCCATAAAGGTAGTTTCACAGAATTCCTTGTATATGTTGATGATTTGATTTCAGCAAGCACCAATCTGCAATGTATTAAAGATTCAAAGTAGTTTTCATCCAAGCAATTCAAGGTCAAGGATCTTGGTTAACTCAAATACTTCTTGGGCATAAAAGTGGCAAAGTCCTCGAAAGGCATTTCTCTTGCTCAAAGGAGATATGCTTTTTAGATATTAGAAGATATTGGATTTCTGGGAGCTAAACTAGCAAGGTTTCATATGGAACAAAACTTGGCTTTTACACAATCCGATGGAGACCTTCTGAGTGATCCTTTGTTATATAGGTGCCTTATAGGGAGATTGATCTATGTGCCCATCACTAGATCAGATTTGGTCTATTTCATCCATGATTTAAGTCAATTTATGGACAAACCATGTGTACCACATATTAAGGCAACACAGAGTCCTTTAGATACTTGAAGAAAACTCCAGGACAAGGTATTCTACTGTCTACCACAAGTACACTTGAATTAGAGGCTTTTTGTTATGCGGATTGGGCATGCTACAAAGACACAAGAATATTTATAACAGGGTGTTGTGTTTTTCTTGGACAATCACTAATTTCCTGGAAAACAAAGAAGCAAACTACGTAGGCTTGATCAACTACCGAGGCAAAGTATCACTCTATGGCAACTACATGCTATGAAATTACTTGGTTGAAGAATGTATTGAAGAACTTGGGTATCAAACATTCTCAACCAATCAAGTTGTTTTGTGATATCAAGCTGCTTTAAACATTGCCTCAAATCATGTCTTCCATGAACGAACAAAACATAGAAATTGATTGTCATTTAGTTTCTGAGAAGGTTCAAGGGGGCTTGAATAAAACAGCAAATGTGAGGAACAACAATCAAGTTGCAGACTTATTCACTAAAGAATTAGGTAAACTGTGGCACTACTCAGCAAGTTTGATGTTATTAACATACACTCCAACTTCAGAGGAAGTATAGAAGACAATCAAGTAAAATAGGAAAGCAAATATTGTATATTAACTCAATTAGTTTGTTACCATCGTAGTAAAAGTAAAAGCTAATTTATAGGCATTAGAATAGGATCTACATTGGCCCTATCGAGCTTTTACTATTGTTGAATAAAACATATATCATTTTTCACCAAAATATCTTCTTATCCCACTAACCCATAAAAACCAGCTAACACACCTACATATAGGGCAATCACCACCACACTCTACCATTATATTAGACAAGAGAATGGATTAAAACGAAAAAAAAAATAATAATAAAAGAAAAGGGAAGAGAAGAGAGAGATGAGTAGTGAGAAGAGACTTTTTAATAGTTATAATAAATGTTTTGTTAATTAATTAAAGGGTATTAAACTCAATTTACAACTCAAAAAGTAACTTTTTTATGGATATTAGCAACAATTATTAACATTAGGGACAATTTTGTATGTTTTTTAAAATACAAGACAATAATCACTTATTTGTCTGCAAATCTTAGGAGGCAAATTGTAATTATCCCTAACAAATTCTCAAAATATTTATAATAGGGACAATGACAAGTAGCCGCCCAAAGTTTGCCACAAAAACATTCATCCAGATATTTTTAAAAACACATATAAACTAGTCCCTATTGGCGGTGACTAGACCTAAATTCCTGTTAAAAAAAATGACGTATAGCTATAAAATAGCATCAATACCTTTATATAAATTCAAAAGATAAACAAAATGGATAATAAATTATTTAAATCCAAGCGCTCTAATTAATTTTAATTAATTCTCTTTTTTGGAAACAGAAAATCAAACAACCAACAAAACCCCAATCGAAAAACAACAAACAAAAACTCCTCGAAATCAAACCCACACGGCACAAACATAATCTATCACTTTGAATGACATATTCCAAACATAATATAAAGATTCTAAACATATACAAGTATATGAAAACTCATTTAACGTAAAAAAAAATAAACTTGTTGGTTAAGGAACTTTCAGCAACAATTGGATTGCTAGAGTTAATGACCGGTGGCTGTCCATGGCTAGATGACGTGGGGCAATGGCAGAGAGGTTGAGAAAAAAAAATGGTGTTACGGTTTGTTTTGTGAAAAATTGGAAAAAATGTGATGAAGGTGACTCTTCTTTAATATAACAATTAAAGACAAATGTTTATTCAGTCAAAGGATAGATATATAATCTTTTAGGGGACCAAAAGTTTATGTTTTTGTATTTTTGATATATTTTATAACATTAACATATATTCAAATATGAAAATACTGAGATATAACTCATATAATTAGAACCAATATCTTCCACATAAAAGATAATTGGATGACATAGTGTTGTTAGGTTTTGAAAATTTAGATTCTCGCAAATAGACCAAAAGGTCTTCATCTCCGTCTTTAGTAACTCAAGCTAGATTAAGGATTTTGATGATCATGAGTATCGAAGTCCTTGATCATATGAATCATGATCTTTTTACCTATATCAAGGTTGGTTAAGGTCCTATAACAAGCTTTTGCTAGTATCATTAAGGGTTATAACTTTCTTCATAATATATACTTGCGGCATTTTTTTTTTTTTTGGTTTCCCAATAGAAGGGCATCCATCATTTTTTCTAAAGTGTCCTCCCAAAGAGACCTTTAAGAATAAAATCGACTTAAAAAATTACTTTGAAATCACAACCAAACTAAGTTGACCCTTGATTTGAAGAGATCAAGATTGTTTTATGATCCAACTTTCACGTTTATGAAATATAACTATTTTGCCGGCATAAAATTAAATCTTTAAAATTTAGAAGTAGCGGAGAGGATTGTGAATTAAAGTCTTTTGATTTAGCTATAGTATAGACGATAATATTAATAAAACAAAATTATTCTTTTCTCTCCAATTTATGCAAACTCTATGCTAATACAAAGATTCAAAGGCTTCACCTCACACAATATAGAACCTTTTTGGTAGTAGCGGGCATGCAAAGCAAAGGAACTTGAGAAGGATGCGGCAGCCACCAAGAGCAAGCCAAAGCAATTCCTTTCTTCTTCGTTGCAGTTACTTCAATTCTTTTCCAACATTATACGTACAATTGTCTAGAAGCCTCTCATGTCTCCTAATATTTAAACTACTCTCTGCTTCTGGTTCTTGTTCATGCATGCATGCACACAGCATACATATATAAATATCACCAACCACAGTTGCATGTACCATTTACAAACTTAGAACTTATAAAGCTCATAAGTAACTAAACAAGCATGCCCATCTATTCATCCTCGGAGTCGGACAGTGAAGGGAAAATCCATTCTCTTGTTGGAGAAGGAAAAGGTACATACATCTAACATATATACGATATATATCTTTATCTATTTACCATTTTTTTTTTTTTTTTGGCGAGGTCGTTTGCCTTTTGCAGGATTGTGTCTTTATATAGTTTGCATTTTCGCATTGTATAGATAAAAATTAAAAGTATTGTTGTTAGCCATTTCAATGTTTTGCCACTAATATCATATCATGAATTAGGATTTGTTACTGATAGATAGGATTATTTTTTTTTTTCTGAATAAATACAAATTTCTAATTCATAGTTAATAAAAATAAATATAATAAGATAAGAGATTTTTACAATATATGGATACAAATGATTGATTTGATAAATTATAGAGTTACACTAAACTATTAGTAATATTAACATAATTGATAAGACATTTCAATATATTTTGGTACCGCAAAACTATATTTAATAAATGTGAAAATAAGAGTTTGATGAAAAAAAAAATTATTGTTTGAGTGCATGAGATATATTCAAATTTCTATTTGGTGTGTCTTTTAATACCTATACTATGTCCTTCATTTCATTTTAATTAGTTAAGACTCACATTAATTTATTAAATCGTTTTTATTACTTTTAATTTGTTCTTTTATAAATATGTCTTATATGAATCCTTCACTTAAAATTACTAAACAGAAAAAATATTTCATGCTAAAAGCCCATCCTTTTTCTATGTATACCTTTAATTTATTTTACTATAAAATTAATTTAAGATACATTTTTCTTTTTGCATTTATAACCATAAAGTAGTTTAGAGAATGAAATTGGGCATTTTAGGAATTAAATTATATCAATGGCAAGAAAATCAAAGGAATGATAGTTTTGAAATTAAATGAAATGTAATGAAGTACTATGTTTGTTTGTGTCATTTAGTAATATTTATTTTAAAATATGAGTTTAATTACCTACAATTAAAGATGGATAAATTGGAATGCTTTCTCTGGGCTCAACATGAATTATCAAACATCCACAGCCCGCCCGAGTTGAGATCCGAGTCAAACTAGAGCGAGGCCCATATATATATATATATAGTTACAAAACAATCAAATTAAGAAAACTTTTATAGAGAAACATGGGGTTGGTGGTCATATATATATGTATATAAATTGAGTTGTAGATGGATGGATGGGCCAAAGCTGATGATTTAGTGAACTGAATTCAACAGTTGCAGATGTGTTGTTATGGAGGAACAAACGTGTATCAGCCTCGCTTCTGATAGGGGTGACAGTGATTTGGTTCCTTTTTGAGGTTGCGGAGTACAATTTTGTGACTTTATTCTGTCACATTTGCATTACCACAATGCTTGCAGCTTTCATCTGGTGCAGGGGTGCAGAATTTTTCAATTGGTATTTCTTTCCAACTTTCAAATCACACAATCTGCTTATTTTTTCCTACCAACCAAACTACTTAACACAAATAGAAAAAGGAACGCTTAGCATTAGCATTTCTTATTAGAACTTATAAATTATGTCAGGAAGCAACCTGGGATCCCTAAAACGATATTAAATGAAAAAACATTCAAAGAAGTTGCTTCTACCTTCCGGGCAAGATTCAATCGGCTGTTACCGAAGCTGCTCGACATTGCATATGGAAAAGAACCAGCACATTTCATTCTGGTACTTATATCCTCAAAATCTTCTACTCTTTTAACTTCATTAAGAAACCACTTAATTTGACATTACTCACTATACTATTTCACTATACTATTTGTATATGGATTGAACTTCATATATCTTACCTCGACGAATCTTACAAATAGATTGAACTTGTAACTGTTTGATCATTTTAACTCTAATACCATCTTAAGCTTTAGATCAAATTAATAATTTTTTTAATAAACTTTAAGAATTTAATTTAATGACAAGTAAACACTCATATGCAGGCACTTAGTGTTCTCTACATATTGTCCGTGATTGGAACTTATATCAGCTTTGTAAACCTCCTTTTTCTTGGTAAGTTTTCGATATATACGTCTAGATGTTTGTTATTTTGAGTAGCACTGGCCTAACTGACTTGTTAAATATAAAGGTTTTCTCTGCCTGGAAACTTTGCCATTTCTGTACGATCGGTACGAGCAACATGTTGATGATTTTGCTTTAGAAGGGATTGGACGAGTGAAGAAAATGTTCAAAGCGTTTGAGTCACAGGTTCTTAACAAGATTCCAAGAGGAACAGTTAAGGATTGATAACTCTTACGAGATGTATGTGATGTGATAATTGATTGTGGTGCAACTTCTCGATTTGTTTGCTTAATTACTGAAATGTTGTAAAAGACATTTAGATGTGTATATAAATGACATCAAGCTGCTCTATTCTATGTACTGTCTTGTGTTCGGTGTATCAAGTATCATACTTGATGATTATCTGTCGTGATGTCATCTTACATCCATCTAGAAATATTATGTTCCACATATAAATTTATTTTGAATTTAATCAATCATAATCTTATTTACCTATGTTGTTATTTATCTATGTTGTTATTGAACAAGTATATAGATGACGTGATATGTCTATCTCAGCTCATTTTTTTAATTTAAAAATCATTTGTTATCTTTTATATTATTTAGAAAAAGATGTAGTAGTTTCTTCCTTTTCTTTATTCTTCTCTTTTCTCTCAAATAAAATAAAATCATTAAATTCAAAGATGAAAAAATAAAATCTAAAGCTTACAAGATAGAAGTATAAATCCACCAATAATGGAGTAAGGAAAAAAGATCACGAAATAAATTTTGAGTTATCATTGAATTTGATTGATTTACATAGATACTTAGCCGTCATTATTGCCAATCAAATTTGGCCTCCATGGAAGCAAGCTTCCGTTAATCAGTCAAATTTTAGTGACAAAGAAAAAATGACTATAAGAAATGGAACAAAAATAAAGAGAACAAGTATTTTCTTTCAAGAAAAGATTTTGAAATTGATAAAAAGATGAATTCTTCTTAATGATAAATCTCTTCATCTTTTCTACTCTTTCTCTATATCTTTGTCTGTTGCATCCTTAGAAAATTATCTATATTTTAAGAAGCAAATGGGGTGTATATAATTTGAAAGGAAAATAAAATAAGGTTAGGTGTTATTAAAAAAAAATATTATTTAAAGGGTTAAGGACTTAAATTTTTTACTTAATTTTGTAACATAAATTATTGATCCATTGCAATCCAATAGTTGAAAAGTGAAAAATTGACATTAAGAATAACAATTTCTTAACGTCTTACTCACATCCATTGGTTTGTAGAATTAATGATTAAGGATTAATGTCAAAAATTTAAGTCTTTATAGTCTATCCATTTTTAAATAGAGTTAAATCAGAAAAGAGATTTCCTTAATCTAATAGTGGGGGACAAATAACATCACTTAATTACTTTAATCTATTCATATTGAAACTTCTTGTCCTTATCCAAATTAAATTATGATCAAATTACCCATCTGCTCAGAAACAGTAGTTTGTTTTCCCTAATTAAATTATGTCCAAATTATAGTTGTTATAGATCAGCGAAATGAATATTAAAGTAAAGCCATTTGATCCACAATTCTTGGCATGAAAGTGCTTGGCAGCTTGATTTGATCTGAATCTGATCTCGAAAATAAAAGATTATATGTAATGTTCCACTTGTAAAAATATATTATTAAGCAAATATGTTCATACTTTGAAATTGAGTTGCGCAAATGACCATGACCTTGTTACTAGTCAGCTAATTAAAGAAACACTTAATCATTTACTAGTGTCATACAGTGGGGTACCATACACTTCATTCAGAAACCCAATTAATTAATTAGATATTTAGGGTAAATAACCCTTACATCCTTTAAGTTCTTATAAAATGATAATCTCTTCCCATCTTTACTGTTATATAACTAGGAGTGGCAACTTTTGAAATGACCCATCAACACGAAACAAAGTTAACAATTAGGATTGATCTTAATCCTATTTGTGTTAAGGTTTACAACTTGTTTAATAATTATGTCATATTCGCGTGAGAGTCATCGATTCATTTATGATATAAATTTACAGCAAGATACGTATATAACACATCTTGGTGCCAGAAAATAAAATAAAATAAAGTAAAAACTTTACCATGTTAATGGGTTATAATTGTTTTAAACATGTTGATGCCAGAAAATAGCACCAATTGTATGAAAAACATGTGTATACTGAACGATAGGAAATGACTACTATGCCCTTGGAGGAAGCCTGTAGACTGGTTGACAAAAGCTTATTGGTTGAAGTGGTCTGACGTTCTCCAAGTAAGGAGATGGCTTCTCAATTCATAGTCTAAAGAGAAGAAAGGGAAATCATTGTCTAAATGGGTAAGGATGGAGCTCGGTAGGCAACACTAATTGGAGGATCTCGGTAGCCTTGGAAAAAGGTACGAGTCCAATTAGGAGTGACTTGCATCTCATGCAAAGTGGAGCCTTGACCATTTTTGACAAAGTGATAACCTCGATTGGCGTGACTACGAAGGTTGCTCTTTTCAAAAGTCAATTCTGAAAGCCTTATTTCTTCTTCCGGACCCTGATAACGTATCACAGAAGAAACTACTATTGGATTAAATATGAATGTGATTGTCGCTTTGGGGAAGTCAATTATAGGAAGCCCTCTCTCCCATTTGGATTGTAAGCTATGAACTGAATAATAGAGGTGGATACCTATTTGCATCTGAACAAAGAGGAACGAGATCATAGGTGGTTCGGTGTTTCACCGACAATAACCCCTGATGGTTAAGTCAAAAAAAGGGTGGTTTCTAATGGTCAAAACTAGTGGAGTATATTTAAGACCAAGCTCACTAGTTATGTGTGTGATAATCGATTTCTGAGAGTTAACAACGAAGAGAATGACTTTTGTGGTGAAAACGAGCAGTGTGACAGGATTTTAGTTGTGGTGAGTCAAAGGAGTATAAGGGTGATAACCAGAAGTTAGAGATGAAGATGATGAGCTATAGCAATAGTGAACAAAAACAGTGGTGAATAGTGGTTACTAGGAAGAAAGGAGATAGAGCAAGAGCTTGTTAAAGGGGGTTGAGCGTTTTCTCATATTTTGTGCTATTACTTGATCTGGGACATAGTTTTCTTTTTGTAGTCTCACCTTTTTCATGACCTAAACCATGTTCATCCATTTTGGCCAAGTGGCACAATCCTAGAGGAGCATAAATCTTATGGAAGATTCCTTGATTTCGACTAGGATGTGGTTGGCATGTGCTTACTTACCCATGATTTTCATTGCAATTGAAATAGATGTTAGCCTCCAACCTAGTTAATTCTCCATCTCGATAAGGATCTGGGCTGGACAGACCTCTCAGGGAAGTATGATACTGATTCATTCTGTTGTGGAGAAGATAAGCATTGAAGTGAATAATTGTTCAAAAGGGTTCAACAGCTTACTGAGATTGATCTTCATCTTAGTAGGCTGATGTCTTGTCCCAACCACTCATTACCCTAACCACTTGGTTTAGAAGATGGACGAATTGGGCCACAAACACTTGCATATTCATTGAGACACGCTCTCTTCTCGATAGGATAGCGTTCAATCCCGTAGTTTGGCGTATGAATATTACTAATATTGAGAGCTCGATTGAATAGATAGGGTATTTTTGGTATTTCTTAAGGAAGTCGTAAAATTTCATCTATACAAAACGTATAACTGTATAATATCCATTTTAACCTTAGATTCACAATACTAAAGATTAGAATTAAAGATTAAAGAGAAAATTATTGGATATCTTTAGTTTTATTTTTAAAAATAAATTAAGGGGAAATCATTATTGAATGAAATCTAAGGGAGAAAATGGTGATTTACCCTTAGATTTGAAACTTAAGATATTTTGATACTCAATTAATGGAAACACAGACAAGAGTCTCAAAACGTATGAAGAAAGAACAATAAAATAGCATTTGAATATGATAATAGCAAGATCCAAAAACCTTTGAGGAGTGTTCTTCAAGATAAAAGCAAAAATTCATTTTCAATTCCTCCTCCATGATGTAATTATATGTGGAAACAAATGCAAGGTACAATTATTATTATTATATTAATGTTTGTGTCCTAGAATGCTGACTATAAGAGGATTCCACTTAGGCAAATAATTGAATTTTATACTTTTTAAACAACAGTAGATTAAGGATAAATAATCTTGGACTGGTTTTAGCGTCCCCAGTTGAGATCATTTCAAGATTAAGGGAAGAAAAGATACTCAAAATCTTGATTAAATAATTGAGTTTATTGAAAGATAGTGACAAAATAGTGAAATGTAAGTGGTTGACCACAAACTTTGATCCAAAGAAAGGCGAACAATTGGGCTTTCATTAATTAAGGAGAGAGTATCCTTGTCATGTTAGCTAGCTTTCTATCAGCAGATTTGTGACAAGAAAGAGTGGGAGAATATTATACAAAGCATTATAGTTTGTAGTGCATGGCTGCGTTGACCCACTTAGAATTTCTAATGGTTTTGCCTGCCAATTCAAGGCGAATGAAGCAAGAAGAATCACAGAAAGTTTTCAAGAGAACTCCTAAAACATTTATAAAGAGAGAGTGAGAGTGTGTGCGTCTGAAAGATCTAGCCAAGTGATTTTGGACCTTAAAGTTGTATATAATATATTTATCTTAGCTAGACTTGCACCCACGTTGACCTTATGGCTGCTTTTATAAAAGGCTCTATGTGGGCAGTGTTCATTCCCCACACTCAACCATTGGCTCACTACCAGAACACACTCACCGATCAGAAGAGAGAAAAGAGAGGTTATTGAGTAAATGGTGAGAGAATTGAAAGAAGTGATCAGTCCTGTTAATGGAGCTGCTGGTGTTGGTGGTGCACGTTTAGTCTTCTGGGTAGCTTTGCTTACTCTTTCTCTACTCTCAACCATAATATTTGCATGTGCGGACGGCGTATCCAAAGACAAAAACTCTTCGGCTGATTCAAACCTTCACGGTGGAGGATGTGCCGCCGGTTGTGGTGCAGGCTGTGGAGGTGGCTGCGGTGCATAGCTTCAACTTTCTCATGCAAATTAAACTACAAAACTTAGATAAATTGAGTTACTTGGTAGTAGCTACTAGCTAAGGTTTTGTTGCTTTTAGAGGTGAAATCAATTCTAGAATGATGCTTAGTTTATGCCAATATTGTCAATTCTAAGCTCACTTTTCTGCAATTATTGTTCAAGTGAATGACTATTATATGCCATTTTTGTTGCCATATATATGGAGAAACATTTCTGGCATATTCCAATTGATCATGCATGGAAGTCAATGAGAAATTAATTCATAAATGCTTCCACTAAGCATTATTGTAATTTTTAAACTCCTCTTTTCAGCAGCCAATTGATAATTATTTACTATATTGTATTACTGTTTTTGAACTCAATCACATTAAAGATCTTCTTTTGTATTCTTAAAAATATTTAAAAGTACTGATAGATCTTATTTGAAGGCACTAATTTCCAAGTTCTATTGTGGTGCCACTACCATAACACTAAAAGCAAAATGTGTTAGTGGATTAACTGATCATCAACTTCTCATTGAAAAGGACTCGAACAAAGAAAAGTAAATACAATTGCCCAATAGTACAATTTCTTAATATCACCAAAAAAAAAATACTGCTTTTGCTCCATCTAACCTTATTTCTTTATTATACGAAAACCCTTTTTGGTTTTATCTAATATTATGTCTCATATCGTATGAAAAACACATTCCGCTCCATCAATTTTATCTACGAATAACGATTACTCATTATAATTGTCAAATACAAATATATTACTATATGAAAGGTATTCAAATATAAGACAATTTAATTTAATATATATGGATATATGGGTGATGTTAAGTAACAAGTAATTGTAATTAACTTAACTAGTTATTTATCCTCAAAAACTAACATAATTAAGTAATTAGATGTCTTATAATATAGGAAAGAGTTTAGATATTAATCCTCCTCATGTCTATCTGATTTGTATTTTGGACTTACACAGAACCATGTCGGCAGGAGAAAATTAAGTTAAAAGCATAAGCTTAAATATTAATTATAGGCAAGAGCAAAATAGATATGATTAAGTAAACTTTCAATGTCTGGGCCTACTTCTTTTATAATGCTTATTAAGAGGTCTAAGGTCAGACATCCAATTCATGTTGATTGCTAAAGCTTTGGTCCATCTAACTTCAAATCAAACTAAAAGAAGAAGAAAACAAAGGTTCGTTTGGACGACAATACTTGGGGGAACAATCACTTTGATGTTTGGTACGCTATTATTTTACTCAATTCCCAAATGTTGAAATGTTAACCTATGTGCAACAGTGCAAGTACCATCCTTAATTCGTATTTCAAAAATGGATAACTTTTCAATATTCTAATTGAATGATTGCTTGTTACTATATATATAAGAGTAATCAAACTTTTCATGATTAATAATTTAATTATTTAATCTATCCACTCATTCCGTTTCAATCTTATCCATTTCTTCATGTCAAATAAGGCCATAATACCTTGGTATCTTTTCAATTGTCGAATGATGCTTTTCTTGCAGTAGTATATTTATTTCATCGTAAAAGATGTTTCAAGTAAAGTCAAGATGGCCGAGTTGGTCTAAGGCGCCAGTTTCAGGTACTGGTCCGAAAGGGCATGGGTTCGAATCCCATTCTTGA
>JANLJB010030792.1:0-32497 GCA_026212285.1 Bursera cuneata | reverse complement strand
GGAGTGTATGGGATTTATAACATTAAAAAATTTAAAATATCGTCCACCATTCCATCTATCTCAGCCTCTCATCCCATTTATTAGAGATTTCTTGTATCTCTGTCTTATATTTTTCTCAATCTCTCTCCAACTCTACCATTGTGGTCAATTAAAAATAAAATAAAAAAATTATCAAAACTTAGATGGGTATGTTTTGTTCGGGTTGATTTGGGTGTGGGCGTGATTCAATAGGTTGATAGTGGTGTGTTTTGCTATTAGTGGTGGCATAGATGGCCGTCAACAACATGAATATGCTTGACCAGGTCATACGCACGCCATCCATACGCTTTTGTTTAACCGTGTACCCACATAGGCCCATCTTAGTCTCAAAATAGCACAAGGCATGTTATGTTAAACATGTGGAAGATTTATCCTTGTAACAAATCACCCCCACCGGAAGAGCCTAATGTCCTCATCAGAAGGGTGTTAATCTACTAATTTTCTCATAATGTGATTTTCATCTCCTATGTAGCATTTAATGTACTACTGTCTTTTAACCAAATTAGGTACTTTGTTCATTGACACTTGTATAGCTTCAACGAATAATCCTTTATCACATTGCCTCTACATAATAGGACAAGCTTACTTGGTTGTTGGTGCTCATCCATCTACTAAGTCTTCATAAAAGGCTTCTAGGAAACTCATACAAACACTAAATGAATGTTTTATACCTATAAAACATTATGTTGACAACCACGCATAACCATCCTATGCTAATAGAATCAGGCCTCAATTTATTGTTTTACCACTATCATTCTTTCTTCTTTAGAACGTTAGTGACTTCTTGTTGTGTACATTGAACTCCAATGTTGTCTCATCACCAATCCTCATTGATTGACAATGTAAATGTTACAATATTAACTGTGTCAAGTAAATTAACCCAACTTTTGTGACCCATGTCATATAATATTATAAATTTTCTCTTCATATCCCATCATCACGCTCAATTTTCAAATTAATGATGATTAGCAATCAAAACATTTCAACTCTAGCCTCATAGAGTTGTAAAGTGCCATCCAATATGCTCATGAACTGAATCACTCGGTTATTTTTTCATTTTGGATTTTTAACCATTACCATATTGTTTTAATACAACTCTTCTGCCACTTTTCTTTAGGTAGGCATTTGACGCTTATCAACCTTTATTAGCCACAACGAATTACACCCTTGAAGACCCATGGCTTTGTTTTCTCCATCTTGCCTTGTTGTTATGCAAAGCAAATTCGACATACTCCTACATGTCTTGTTATTGGCCGAAAATGAAGCTCTTATAATATCACCACTCTATAGACCCTTCAGATGTCCAACCTCATTTTTGTTATTCACTCTATTGTTCCCTCATTTGAGAACATAGAAATTGATATATTCATTTGGTGCATTTGTCCCTGAAAGCACCCTTTTATCACTACAGTGTTATCCTATAATACCAACATGTTATATAAACTTATTCCAACTGAATGGACTCTTCATCTAGTAGCTTGTCTCATCTTTTCTTGCTCCATATCTCGAAAAAATGCCAAATGGTAAGGAACTTGTGTAAAGGCCTTGCACCATATTCATTTTCCATTGTAGTGTTCACTCCACGTGTCTCATTTGGCACAAGCTAAAAAGACCTAAAAGGTGTTTCATTGGCATTTTTTGAAACAACTTGATTTTGCTTTATTTTTTCCCTTTTTCAAGCCGTCCTTGAACTCTTTAGCATATTGGATTGATGGCGTATCAAATCTCTCATTCACTAATAGTTTGCATTCACCATCATTGGTTCTTTATAGTCTGCCATAAAGATTAACCATGAGTGTTGGATTAAATACATCTTATGTTAAATGAAGAAATCTATTTCTAACATGAGCTCTAAGTCATCAAGAAGTACCATAATCATGTTCACTTGCCTCTGCCATGTACCAATTTTCATGGTTTTTCATGGTCATGATTGCCATTTCTCCACTGGTATCTCATTAAATTTCATTATTTTCACCTTACGAGGAGATTTCTTTTGGCTACACCCTAGCCCATCAACTTCCTTCGTTGTTAGGAAAGTATGTAACCCTAGTATATAGCATGGTGTTCATCGTATTTCCATTGATGATTGACTTCACGTACATTAGCCTTCTAGACTAATTGGTCTTTGTAACATTGTTAAACATTTGAATGAGATTGACTCTTGCAGAAATCAGCTCTTTCTCAAAGTCTTCTTTATTGCTCTTGCTCATAAAAAAGATTGACATATCCATTTTGGACAATGGAATTTTGTTTACTCACTTTAAATTAAGTATCCAGTTCCCCCTCTTACCTTATGAGGTCCATCACAAATTAAGCACCCAATGCCCTTCTTTCCTTCTGAATCCTATTGTTTAGTTTTACTGGACTCTGTTTCCTTTTTACCATCATCCTTCTCGGAAGCTTCAGACTTTTTCTTCCCTTTGAACTTCTTGGCTGGAGAAGATAACCCAAGCTTATACTCCACTAAGTTATCCATTATTGTAATTGATGTTAGCAAGTCTCTAACTAATTGCCTACATAGCTCAATTTGTATCCACAATTGCAAACCTGACATAAAGTTGAAGGGCTTGTTGTCATGCAAATGATTTTATGTCTAGCATTAATTAGCTGAACTCCTTCATTTAATCTCACACTATACCCATATGCTTAAGCTTTTTTAAGCTTTCCCCTGCAAGCTAACTTTTGTTGGAAAATAGGAATTGAACCTTTAATTCCTGTTTGAGCATCTCCATGTCTCAATTGTTATGTCCTCTTAAAGTTGAAAGTGGCACCAAAGTTTTGCATCACCTTCCAAGTATATGCTAATGATTCTTACTTTCTTGGCTTCCTACACTCTAGCAGCCTTAAAGTATTAAATCCATATCTCGCAAGAAGTTATCAAGCTCTTTGGCACTCCTACCACCACCAAAAGGCTTTGGTTTTTAGGCACCTTGATTTTTAACACCACAATGTCTCCCACAACAGGTGCCTTAAGGACTACATACTTTGGTATTCTAATCTCAGTCTATCCCACGTCTGTCAAGACCAACTTGAACTTCTCGTTTACCTCGTGTATGAACTCCTCTAGAATCTTACACACAGTTGCAATCTTAAAGCCATGCATCTCATATTGCATAGCGAACCATACGTGGTTCTAGCTTATGGAGCGCCAATCAGTTCCTTCAATCGAGCAATTCTTTCTTAAGAATACTACTAGACATGATGGTTAAAAAAAGTAAAAATGTTTAGGAATCTAGATTTTGTTGTTTAACCTTTGTCGTAACTTGTTCACAACTTTTAGCCAACCTGACTTTGATTCCACTTGTTATAAGGCTTTTTGTTGATATGTAGATTGCCTTGCGATGATGTTTAAGTCTTGCTCAGCCAACCACTCAATAAATGGCCTAATAGGTTAACAAATTTTTAAGCCACATACATACATTAGCAATTTTCAACACAAAGCACATAATATTTCACTAACTCTTTGGTTGGATCGGACAGGGACTTCTATAAAGATCTTCCCAATTATTAATCATACTCAAAGTCAAAGCGAAGTCACGGTATGGGACGCTAAAAAAAATAACGAGAATCGACGTTATAGTGGTGTTACGAGATAGCGATTTCTTGTATAGAAGAATAGATCCGCGAACCAATTGATTGACCATAGATGCGAACCGATCGACTACTATCTAAGAGAAGATAAGTAGTTATTCTATCGTTCAAAGGCAAAGGAAGAACATGTAACGGCTTGCCTAGATCTCGTATTTCCCACATGAACTTCTAACTTTCCTTCACTACTTAAAGAAAAGATTACAGTCCCACCTGAAGGATGTGTTCTGAAATACTTATAAACACTCTCGAACAGTCACACTGTTTAACCCTCATCAATGTGCTTCAACCTCTTATGCTCTTTGCCTCTATGCTTGTGTGTCACCTCTCTTGTTGTTTCCAGCCAACCTATTGGTATATATTTATATAAGTTTTAGCCAACAATCGTGACTAGTTAAGATAGGTCTTAATCCCTCAAAAACTAATGGCATTATGCCACGTGGTATATTGTAGTTGACAGCCCCAACTATTAAGATAATTTAGCACGCTCCTATGCTACTACGTAACCTTACTATCCTATATGTAAGGATCTTAACCCTTGCATAGAAATCAACTAGGTCAACCCTTATCTTTAGGACATGTTCCCACTCCTTGATTGTAGGATGACATCAATTTTTCAACCTTCTAAATCAAGGGTAGTCTAACATGTGCCTTCCACCTTCCATCTTTTAGGAATATGTTTGACCAGGTCATACTTATGCCAATGGGTCTAGAACTAACCGTTACCATCAGGCCACCTTGTTGCACCATGTGTTGCCTGCTGTGTGCCATTCCTTTGCATACTTGCGCATTGTGTTGCTCTATACTAGTGTGCCATTTTACTGCCATACTGCATGCATGTGCGCTATGTTACTCGTTGTCAAAACTAATCCTCGCATGTTCCCTAGCCCACTTGCATGCTTATGCTAATGTCGTACCACATTACCGAATAATTGCCTTTTTACACTATGTCGTACCTACTTTATGTGTCAGTGTTCACACTACTACACAACGGATGTATCTTCTCATTGTGCTGCATATCCCTTTGTTAGCATTCCTACTACATCACACTATTTATGCAGTCATATCTTCGCATTGCATTGCAAATCCCCTTCTATCAGTGTACATATTTTGTCATGCTTAATGTTACGTGCATATGCCTTTCCTATGCCACATAATTATGCAAGCCTCGTTTAACACCTACCCATGCGCCTTTGCTTGGTAGTGTACCCATACAGCTTTATTTTAGCCTCAACATAATGAAAGGCATGCTATAATATGGATGTCAAAGATTTTTCACAAGGCGTTCCCACTACGTCACATAATTTTGTTTGTTGTAAGGCTTTTTGTTGATATTTAGCTTGCCTTAGGATGGCGCTAATTGTCGTTCAACCAGTTCTACTCATTAAACCTCTCAAGAGATTAACAAACATGCACGCTGCACACACATACTAACAATTTTCAACATAAGGCATAAAATATTTCATGGAAGCACCGACTTCCAACAACTCACTCATAATTCACCATCATGGTCTAGTTGCTTATGATTTGAAGAAAAGTAGAGAATGTTATAACTGTTATAATTTTAATACAAATGCTAATAATAGAAATCAAATGAGTATACAGACATTCAGCCATACATATATGAAATAACAAGAGAGAAAGATTATGGGGCTAATAGAGCAAAAGATGCAACTAAATAAAGGTAAAGTAGAAGAGAGAAATTGATGAGAGAAGGCACGATAAGTGATTGAGAGAAATGAGACTTAATAGTAATCCTTAAACGTATCTATATTACAAGAGTTTGGGGGGCTATTTATAGAAGGATTACCACCCTTTACAATAAATGAAATTTTGACAACGTAAGGTCCAATAATAATTGACATTTCATAGGCCAATAGTGAGAGGACATTTGGTCTGCAATAAATGCTCCTCCACCTCCTCACTTGTTTTGATAAAAATTCACATTTGTTTATAACACTCCCTCTTGAATTCCACCGTTTCGAATAATTGTATTTGACTTTGCTATATAAAAATTTAGTGGGTTAAAAACCAAAGCAGAGAAACATAATCATAAAGTGGTATTGGATGTGTTTAATATTGCCTCATTAAAATCCTTATGAGGAAAACTCAATTGGACAAAACCCGATTTAAGAGAAAAAAAATACAGTGCGCATGTGTCTAACAATGCTCTATTTGAATAGATACTTCCCCTGATAATACCAAGAATATATTGCACTTGATCTATCAGAGGTTTTCCTGTAAAAATCATAATTTGAAATACCTCATTAGTATGTAATCATAAATTCAATAAATACATATCCAATTTTTCAAGACTAATAAATTAAAGTAATCACATTTATTGTAGGTATTTATCAATTTCACATTTTCATAGGAAACTTTATAGCACAAGTCAAGCTTTTGATAAGCGATCATATGTCTTCGTATTTTCACATAAATAAACTCAACCAGAATTGCATCTTTTCCAGTTAGGTCAATTATGTCTTTGACAACAGATTATCTCTCGCCCCTACATCTCATTATGGATATTATCTTCCTAAAAAGTTTTGGCCTTTTACTGTCTTTACTAGGACAAAGTACTTTTGAACTTTACAAGGGCCTGGTTTTGTCTCTACTAGGATAAAAAGTATGTTACCTCTCCATGGGCAACAAAAAGATTTAGCTCCAGGAGGTTAATATTAACTTTGAGAAAATGTAGAATTTGAATTTCTTTTACAAGAAGAAAAATTTGCCACTCTACAAAGTGGTCAGATGAGTTTATCGATGTCTTTTACATTGATCAATAAAATTAACAAAGTTTTAGTTGGTGCATTACATATAAAATAGTAGAAAAGATAATAAAATAAATATAAACAGTGATCTAAAGGTATAAACAAAAATGATAAAGACTTCCCTATATTTAGTGTTTCAATTTTTGTCTTTGAGAAAGTCTACAAAGTCAAAAGGAGAAGTATTCATTTTATCTTAATTTTTTTTCTATAAAACAGAGAAACAAAAATAAGAAAATAATTGACTATAAAACAAAGTGACAACCATAGAACAATGAGAAAATAATTGACTATAAAACAAAATGATAACTACATACCATACTGATAAAAATTGTTAGTTATATAACATAATATATGTAGTATTCTACCTACTACTATTCGTGTTGATAACATGTTATAATTTTAGTACAAATGATAATAACAAAAAGCAAAGGAGTATACAAACATTCGGCCATACATATATGACATAGCAAGAGAGAAATATTGTGGGGCCGAAAGTAAAAGATGCAATTGAATAAAGGTAAAGTAGAAGCGAGAAATTGGTGAGAGAAAGCAATGAGAAGAGATGAAGAGAAATGAGACTTAATATTAATTCTTAAAATGTATTATGTTACAAGAGTTTGGGGGTTGTTTATAGAAAGACTGTCGCCCTTTACAACAAATGAAAATTTGCCAACCTATAAGGTCTAATAAGAATTGCCATTTCATAGGTCAATAAATAAATAACATTTGGTCTGCAATATATTGCTCCTTGACCATCTCACTTGTTTTAGTGAAAATTCGCATTTATTTATAACAATAACTGCAATTTAGTTGGATTTTCATGTAATAGTGAATACACACATAAGGATATGGATAAGTTTTATTTATTTATTTTTTTACAAATATTTTAAAAGATAATTAAAGTAACCCATTAGATTATCTTCCATAATGCTAGCATTGTCTCTCGATCATTTTATGAAATTTGTCCAACTTTATTGCCTATATATAAGAAAAATATCTGTTAATTGTAAAGTAGTGCCTCGTAATAAACATTCAATCTCATCTAATATTGATCAATTGTACAGTTTAAATTTGATTTAATTGAATTTTATAGTAATATATTTTTAAGTTTATTATAAAAAAGTTATTTACATTATAAATTATGATAATTTTATTACTTAGCAAAGTAAGAATAAACTAGTTAATTTGTCCAAATCATTGAGTTGAATTGATCTATTTTTTACCAATAAAGACAAAATTTTCTTCGAAATTAATGAATAATGACCCAATTGGCGAAGGTTCGATAAAACCGGGACAGGATAATCCTAATACCCCACTAGAGTATGACAAACCCACATCCAAAGTGAACCTTAATTATTTCACTGTAGTCGGCGCCAAAGCACATAAACCCTAAATCTACCACCGCACGCTCTCACTCTCTGCCGCCAAACATAGACTCCTTTCAACGATATTTGCGTCAGAGAAAACGCTAAAGAGTTGCATAGATCCAATTAAATGTAAATCCTGAATTATGTTTTTTTAGCTATATGTTTATATCAGTTAACAAGAAGCATTTTTTTTTTTTTTCTGCAGAGAGATGGCTGACAAAGCAGTGACGATTCGAACTAGAAAGTTCATGACCAACAGGCTTCTATCGAGGAAGCAGTTTGTGAGTTCTAGATTTCAAACTCTTTTAGCTTTTCTTTGAAATAATGTTTCACTTGATGTAGTGTTTGGTTGCCAAGAAAATGTAAGAGGGGAAAAATAAGGAAGTAGATTTTAATTATTTAAAACCTGGGATAGCTAGAATGGACTTCAGTCAAACAAGGGTTTAAAGTAATTTAATTGGATAATTTATGTGATATTTTCATTTAATCTTAGACCAAATATCATATGACATATGGAATTAACTTAGTTATTTTACATTATTTTCATTTATTTAGCCTTTGGAAAATTATAGCTAGAAACGGTCAGTTTATGTGAGTACTTCGCTTGAAATTGTTTAATAATTGTTACTTCAATTGGTTTAGTTTATGAGATATCATTTTATTTAGGAAATAAGAATCCGTGATAGATAACATTTGAATTTTATTTTATTTGTTTATTTGCATGTTTGGTTTTTCACAGGTTATTGATGTTCTGCATCCTGGAAGGGCCAATGTTTCGAAGGTACTATTGTTATTACTTTTTCACTGTATTCTTTTTTCTGCGATATTTATTTATTTGTTCTGCTGTGTTTAACTTGGACTTTTTATGAAGGCTGAGTTAAAGGAGAAATTGGCAAGGATGTATGAGGTGAAAGATGCAAATTCTATATTTGTATTCAAGTTCCGTACCCACTTTGGAGGGGGAAAATCAACTGGTTTTGGGCTGATTTACGACTCAGTTGAGAATGCAAAGAAGTATGAACCGAAGTACAGGCTAATCAGGGTAAGTTAAGCTTACGCCATATACAATTGTTGACCCCGTGATTATGGTTTGCAACTGTTCTTCAGTCTTTTCTTGCAAATGCTTCATCTATATTGTGTCAGATTCTTTTAGGGAATCTAACTTTTTCTTTGTCATGTACTGTAAAAGTTGTAGTAAAAAATCTGTCCGGAAATGATATGTATGATTTATATGGTGGATTTTTGAAAGCCTGTGGAATCTTGATCTGATGAAAAGTTAAGTAGATGCCTGTGTGATGGTAAATATATGGATGACAATTAACCTTGTGGAGGAGATTTCCTAAGGTTTAGATTTGTATTTAGAAAGTTTGGAAAACTGTAATTTGCTTTTAGTTTTAGATTTGAATTTTTTTTTTCTCCTTACCTTGAAGTTCTAATTTGATGATAGAAAAAAAATCAATTGGGAATTTCACTGTTCATCTATGTTATTGATTGCTTGCTGCTTCCTTCTTGCATTTTATTCTGAAGACTTTTTGATATCAATCAAATCTTAGTTTGAGATGAAGAGTTTAGAAAATGCCTCTGTTCATCTATGTTTGCATTGTTGTTACTTCGACATGGGTTAAAATTAATGACTTCCCTTGCCCTTCTTTCTCTTCTATTTGTGGATTGTGCTACTACACAGTCCCGTCATGCACCAGTGCATTTGTCCATTCATTTTCCTTGCTGAATTTATTGCTTGTTGTGATGGTAGAATGGACTAGATACTAAGGTGGAAAAGTCAAGGAAGCAGTTGAAGGAAAGGAAAAACAGGGCAAAGAAAATTCGAGGTGTAAAGAAGGTAATAAAGCTATATCGTTCTGCAATTTGAATTCAATTTTCATCTTTAGATCTCTGTCCCACCTTCAAACTGTTGATAAACATATATTCGTCTGCAGACCAAGGCTGGAGATGCTGGCAAAGGCGGGAAGAAAAAATGAGGGCTTTGGGCTAGCTTCTTGTATGAACATGAAGGGTTCCAAGCAATATTTTTTTTTCTTTGTTAGCTATAAAATGTCCAATGAGGCATTGATTTTATTTTATTATTATTTTTTTGGGTAACCTCATGCACTGTAGTGTTTGCTTAACTAAAAGGGTTCTTATATAAGGTTTATCTTTCTGGAGTTTCTTATCTAGTTTTGGATCCAAGTAGAGTTTGTATTTTACCAGAATGGAAATAGAAATTTCTCAGTCAAACTTAGCTTTTTGCTCCATATTCTAAAGATGGAAGTATTGTCTGCAAGGCATTTGACCATAGGAAGAAGAGCTGCAAGGTCGATCCACCATGAGTTGCATGGATCAACAATTGACTGCTGGCTAAATGTGAATGTCAAACTTGTGTATCCTATATCCTTCTGACCATCAGCTTTATTTTGCTTTTACACTTGACTGCTGCAGCCAATGCCCTAGCGTGTGTTGAAATTGTAGTGGGAATATTCGCCTTTTATGTATAACAAAAAAAGAACTAGATTTGGAGATGTCTTTTGTATGATGATGAAATTGTTTATGTAAGAGATAATCTCTCAAATGGGTGCTTTTAACTAGCCTTTAGAAGATATAGTCGAATACCATGTTAGTAAATCGGTAACCTCAGCCGCTTTAGATATAAAAAGTGACTTCTAAACTAAATTACATATTAGTAAGATTCGTAAGTGGTATCCGTATTTCTGCATAATATAAATATAATTATGTTAGAGGACATGTCATCTTTTGGTTTCTTCTATTTATTTATTTATTCCAATATTATTGACTAAAACACAATTATAATTAGTAATTTTAAGTAAAGTATTTGTTGTATGTGTTGTATATGGGCTGGCGAAGAAAGGCAGAACCAATGGTTAAAAACAAAACAAAACAAAACGAAAACCAAAAAAAAAAAAAAAAAAGAATTCTATGCAGGCATGCATGGTGAAGTCAAGTGGGTAAGNAAAACAAAACAAAACTAAAACCAAAAAAAAAAAAAAAAAAGAATTCTATGCAGGCATGCATGGTGAAGTCAAGTGGGTAAGAATTCTGAAAACCCAGCCTAGTTTTTGTCAAAACAGCTATTGATACCTGATCACATCACAGGGAACAGAACAAGCCCAGTATTTCTTCACCTAAAATCCACTCTAGATAGTATTGTCTCGTCCCGTCTCTCCACGCGCCTTCTTCCGCGTTTTTACGTCACTTCCCATCGTAAAATCCTAATCCTAATCCTATCTACCTTGTACAGTTAAACCGTAAAAACAGCCAGTCACCTCACTTCAACTCTCCCTGATCCTGCCACCTCGGTTTATGAACGGGTCCCACGTCACGTGGCGAGATCTCAACGGATACATGTCATCTACCTCGCTCTCGCGATATGAGATTTGGAGGGAAAGTAATTACTGCCACTGTGAACACTTAATTAAATTAAAAGAAATTAAAATAATTAAAAATTAAAGGGGAAAAAAAAGAGGGAGAAATTAGTACATTGAAAAAGTGGCATTATAAACCAAACCCCAAAACTCTCTCTCTCTTTCTCTCTCCATCTCTTGTTTCTTTCGCCGGGAAATTATTACGTCAGCAATCGGTGACTTCTCGTGAAATCTTCCTAAACGGGGGGCGTGAATCTTTCCGGCGAGGTAGTGTTCTTTGTCGATTCTCCGCTAACGCAGCTTTTGCGTAATGTGAAAAAGCAGAAGTGTTTGTTTGCATATTTTCTTTATTTCCTTTGGATTTTTTGGTATTAGTTTTGCTTCAGATCTGGTGGTTTTTGGTTTGAGATTTTGATTGAGAGATATTTTGGGTTTATAATGGCTCCCTTTCTTCCGATTTTGGCGTGTAATTTGCGAAGATTTTGAATAACAAGCGGAACTTTTGAAATTTATGATTTATTTTTCTGTTTATGGTAAATTTGGCATGGTTACGAATAGAATTTTCGAAATTTAGGGTTCTGTTTTGATTAATTGGTGTTTATGGCGGAGAGTAGGAGATCTAGTGACCAATCAGGGATCGTTTTAAAGAATAGGAGCTCTTCGGGTTGTTTAATTGTGAGAAAAAAGAGTGAGGATGTTAGTGTGGCTGGTTCCTCAGGAACACGAAAGGTTTTTGAGTCAAAGAAGGAAAAAAAGAGGTCTAGGTCGGTTATGAGCGATTCCGGGTCCAGTGATGAGCTGTTAATGCCACCGCGTAGAAAGATGGGCTCTGAGACAATAAGGGTCTGTAATGGTTTGAGTGTTTTAGAGAAGGGTGTTGTGGAAGAGAGTGAGTTTGGTAGGAAGAGGGATAGGAATAGGGTTGAGCGTGTTAGGCGCAATGAGGGTGGATTCATTGGCAGGAATGATGGGCATAGTGATAGGAAGAGGAATAGGTTAGACGTGTTTGAGTTTGATGAGTATGATGTCGTTGATGGGGAAATGATGAGGAGGCGGAAGCATTTGGAGGATAGTAGAGTGGATATTGGGGGAAGAAGGTTTTTGGGGTCAATGGGTTTGGGAAGAAGTGGGATTGACAGGGAATTTGATACTGGTACGAGTAGACATGCTGTTGTTGATAAGAGAAAGAATTTGTATCTTGAGAGGACAAGTAGCTTTAATCAGGGTGGCATGAATAGGTTTGGGATGGATAGGGATGCAGGTCGGATGCCTATATCTCTGTTGAGAGAGAAGTATATGGGGGATCCAGATGAACCCATTAGGCTTCAGGGAAAAAATGGGGTTCTAAAGGTGATGGTGAACAAGAAGAAAAAGATGGGTGAGCCTGTGAAGAAATATGATCGTTTGGATGCTGAGGAAAACCGAAATAGTTCTCGAGATAATAAGAGGAATGTGCCATTGCATCCTCCGTCTTACTTAGAAACAGAAGCTCTTGAGAAACCTTGCTCATTTGTGAGGACAGAGAAAAATCAGATTAATTTGCAAAAATCTCTGTCAGCCAAGAAGAGTAAGGGTGATATATCTGATTCAGATAATAGTGATACTGCATTGAAGCTGGGATCAAAGAGAAGGGAAGCTCGTAAATCCATCAAAGAGGTTAGTTCTGAAAGTGAAAAAACTCCTGGTGGAAACCTCACATTAACTGGAAGCAAAGAAGGGAAAGTCAGGCGTGGTAGTGGCACTGAAAAGCAAAAATTACGTGAAAGGATTAGGTCAATGCTTGTGGAGGCAGGTTGGACGATAGATTATAGACCTAGAAGGAACAGAGACTACCTTGATGCTGTGTACATTAGTCCCGGTGGAACTGCTTATTGGTCCATCATCAAGGCATATGATGCACTTTTGAAGCAAAATGAAGAAGATGAGGCCAAACTGGTTGCTGATGGTTCTCCATTCACTCCGTTATCGGATGAAGTACTTAGCCAATTAACTCGAAAGACACGAAAGAAGATTGAAAAAGAAATGAAAAAGAAGCAAAGGGATGGCAGTCAAAGTGTGAATACTAGAGAAGCTGCTGCAAGAAAATTGTCAAGTGCCAGGCATGATGAGGAGAGTATGGACAGTATTAGCCACGAAGAGAAACTAAGTTCCTTCTTAAAGCAGGGTGGCAAATCATCAAAGAGTAGAATGAATGAGAATGGCGTTGTTTGCCAGAACTCAAAAGGTCAGAGTTCTAGCCGTCATTTGCATGATGGTGATGAGAAACCATCTTCTACGTCTAATTCTCATATGTTGCATGGAAGAAAAAGTAAAAAGCTTGGCAGATGTACTTTGTTGGTTCGTGGTTCTAATGAGGGTTCAAATTCAGAGACTGATGGCTTTGTTCCATATTCTGGAAAGCGAACACTGCTTTCCTGGCTGATTGATTCAGGGGCTGTTCAGCTGAGCCAAAAGGTGCAGTATATGAATCGTCGGCGGACGAAAGTTATGTTGGAGGGCTGGATTACGAGAGATGGCATTCATTGTGGTTGCTGCAGTAAAATCCTCACAGTTTCAAAGTTCGAGATTCATGCAGGAAGCAAATTGCGTCAACCATTTCAAAACATATATTTGGACTCTGGGATTTCCCTTCTGCAATGCCAAATTGATGCATGGAATAGACAAGAGGAGTCTGTGCACATTGGGTTTGACTGTGTAGACATTGATGGGGATGATCCAAATGATGATACTTGTGGCATATGTGGTGATGGTGGGGATTTGATATGTTGTGATGGTTGTCCATCAACATTTCACCAGAGCTGCCTAGATATACAGGTATGTCTACATTAATTTGATTTTGCTCATATTGGTGGATTCTTGAGTTTTGTCTTTTTTATTATTATTTTTTTTTTCCTTCAGTATGTTGTTGTGGTTCAATTTTTCTCTAAATTAAGGTTAATGAATGTGGAAAGGCTCTAAATGTGAATAAATTTCTCAGTTTTTGATAGTTGAGGTGAACATGTGGACAAATGAATTTTGTTATTTGAATTTGTGGTGTCAGATGCCAAATAGCATATTTGTTCCTTTTTTTCCTTTGGGGACACAGTTTTGGGGATTGTGAAATTAAATCTCTTTAGCATATGAGTAGATAGAAGAAACTGGGTAGGAGTTTAGGTACTTGGACTTGCTCTAATTAGATTGATAGGACATTCTTTGTTAAGCGCAAAGTGGTATATAGGAGTAAGATAACCCTTAAATTTAAACAGCATGATAAACTTCCAAAAAGAAAAGATTCAAGCTCTTTTTTCATACTCATGTAAGAATTGTCTTCGTAAGTGTTGCTGGTATGTTCTTGGAGTCAATTCTCTTAATATCTTGAACTAACTTCCTCAAATAGTTTGCAATAGCAGTGTGGTTATTTCATGATTAATTGTAACACCTAATTCTTCTGTGTCATTTAATGATCAGAACTAGGTATTAATGTTCATTGGATGAGATTTTTTTGTCTGAAGCAGGGAAACAAATTTTTATCCAGCTTACTGTTGAAAGCAAACTAAACCAATTTATTTGTGACAATGGTGTGCTTGTGGAAGGTTTGCTCAGTAGCTATGCATATTTAAATTAGGTATTTAATTATTTCATCATATTGCAGATGCTTCCACCTGGTGATTGGCACTGTCCAAACTGTACATGCAAATTTTGTGGTTTAGCTGGTGATGATATTGATTATGGAGGTGATGTTGCCGCTTCTGCACTGCTTAATTGCAGCATGTGTGAGAAAAAATGTACTGTTTTCTCTTTCCTGGCTTTGTAAATTTTTTGTTTGCTTAATCAAGTAACCCTGCTTGCCTTTTTAAGAATTTTTAAGATTCTGATCAGAGTTAACATATCCTCTTTCTTAGATCACAAGTTATGCATGCGGGAAATGGATGCCGTTCCTGTTGATTCAAATAGTTCAATTAATTCTTTTTGTGGGCAGAAATGCAGAGAGGTATCACTTTCTTGCTTTCCTGAGTCTTGCATTTTTGGATTTCTTCGTACCACATTTAGGATTATTTATTTCTTCATTTGGATTTGCAATGCATTTCTATATGGTTTTTGCTAAGCGAGTTATTTAATATGGGAGCTGTTGCTGCTTCAGTATTTTGTAGCACGTGACATTTCTCATGCCACAGTTAAACATAGTCTTTGTTTCTTATTACTTCTTCTTTTCCCTTCTTTACTTGCTCTATGTAAAGTAATAGCAATTGAAGGGAGCCTTTATCTCGTTTACGTTATCAATACAATTCTATAGTTTCTTTATATATATATATAGTGAGCCTGTTGCTTTTCTTGTCAATCTTTTCGCTAGATTCAAGATTTCTTGTTGGAAATCTAATCTATGAACTTAAATATTCCATCTTCATCACTGGATATGTTACTTAGTTGCATTCGGGGATGGCAGTCTTGTGATTTGCAAATTGGACTTAAGTTATTTTGTTCCTCCATCAGTGAGATGGCATCTAGGTTACAACCATGTAATTTTATTCATCTTGGTTAACTTTTAAGCATCTGTGATACTGCAGCCATGGATTATGGCAAAAAATAGCATTTGAAGTGTAATAAAGTAAATTGGTGTCCTTATTTATGTGCCGTTTTTGCTTTGCTTTTCTATGCATTATGTTTTCTTTTGCTGCAGGATGTTTTTAAGAAGTATTTGTCTAGGTTTTTACAGATTTATGTCTTACTGGGACACTGGATTTGGGACCACATCTTTGGATTTTACTTTTCTACTGTAGTGTCTTTATTACCATATATTACCAGAAATGATTATTTATTTATATTTTTTAGCAAAAGAGGTCAGTCTTCCTCTTTACTTGGTGTCTGGGGGTGCGTGAAGAGGGATATTGGGGGTGGGAGGGATATTCCTAGTTGCCTTCTCCTGGTTGGTGTGTTGTCTGTTTGGTAGTATAGGAATGTATTCTTCTAACCAGCTGTTTATTAGGAAGGTAAAATGTTGAAATTGTGTTTTTTGGTTGCTTCTGCAGCTGTTTGAGCATTTGCAGAAATATCTGGGGGTCAAACATGAACTAGAAGCAGGATTTTCATGGTCTTTTATTCATAGAACTGATGAAGATTCAGACACAATGCTTCGAGGACTTCCTCAAAGGGTGGAATGCAATTCTAAGCTAGCTGTAGCCCTGACTGTTATGGATGAATGCTTTTTGCCCATTGTTGATCGAAGGAGTGGGGTCAATTTAATTCATAATGTTCTGTATAATTCAGGGTAAGCATTTGGTGAAGTTGTTAGATGCAATGTTGATTTGCCTTTGTGTTTCTCTCAAATAATGCTTGGTGGGCCTAATAAATTTTTTAGTATGTTTATTATCTTGGAAGTTATTTGCATCTGAAGTGAGCATGGACTGGTTTTGTTTCTCTTTTTTCCTTAAAATCTTCACCAGTTTCATTACATTTATTAACATTGATGATGGTATGCATTTGCAGTGATGAATAAAACAGTACCATGTGCTCATTTGCACTGACAATCACTTGGCTGTGGGCAGTGCTTCGACTGAATGAGACCATAGTTAGTTGAAACTTAAAGCCACAGATTTTCTTTTGGCCTTGGTTATTCGTGATAGGTTATTTGACTTAGGTTATGCGTGATAGGTTATTTGACTTAGGTAGCATGCTTGATCTTTTTATATCAGATTTCAAGCCTTTAGATGAGTTCAAGGGACATTTTTGTCAATTTATTGTCCTCTTATTTGTTTTATAGTAAACTGAATGGCAGTTGGCCAATTGTTGGTGGGAGATGTGGCTTACAAGTTAAGATTGAGAAACATCTCTATTTTTTCGCACAATTAAGAACCTGGCCATTTTGCGGAACTAAAGGACGTATTATGTTACTCAAAATCATGGGCAGCTTTTCTCTATTTAGACCGTCATAACTTCTATAAGAACAAACTTTCCAAGAACATCTCTATTTTTTCACACAATTAAGCTATGACCTTTCCATTTTGCTGAACTAAAAGACATATTATGTTACTCAAAATCATGGGCAGCTTTTTTCTGTTTAGACCATCATAACTTCTATAAGAACAAACTTTCCAACATCCGGTGTTTAATGTTTATGTTTTTATTTTTTTTTAGTCTGACCTTTTTACTGACCGTAGTATTTGCAGTCAAGCATTGGTTATAGGAAAGATGTTATATGTCAAAGAGAAATTCGCATTTCCTTAATCATTTTGTTTATCCTAGTAACTAGAACAGGGTCCTATATCTATCTAGAAGTGACATTAATAATTAATCTAGTTCATCCCACTTGTAAAGACTTTCAGCTTCAGTTTTTGTCAATGCAGAGGCCGGACTCTGCTCTTTTAGTATGTGTTGCCTTTTGTTTGATTTGATGGCTAAATGATGGTCTGATGAAGTCATTGTTAGTATGCTACTGTGCTCTATTTAGCTTTGCAGTGCAAGCAAGTCCTACCGTTATTGGTTAATCAAAAAATGGACAAGTTTCTTTTAGTTTTCACTGTCTGTATTTTTCATAAATTTCATAGTTAATGCACCAGTTATTTCAATATTCATAAACTTTAACTAATTCTTCGATGAACACTTTGATGGTAGGCTCTTTCTTATGTTCTGCCGTCTGCATGCCTGTAACTTTTTATATCCTTTGTTGTGTTTGTGAATGTTTCTGGACTATTTGAACATAATATTTTTTCTTAGCAATCATGGTCTGTATTTCTTTCTCTAATAGAAGTTACTGTTTTTTCCTTGTATCTTTTTAAGATCAAACTTCAATCGGCTGAATTATAATGGTTTCTACACTGCTATTCTTGAGAGGGGTGATGAAATAATTTCTGCGGCATCTATCAGGTACCATGTGACATTTGACTGTTATTTTTTTTGTAAACCCAAATCCTTCGTTATTCCCTTGTTCACCGAGTTTTAAAGGTTTACACCTTTCTTCCATTGTTATTTTGATCCCTTAATTGTTAAAACAAGGACATGGGAAATGCCATGAAGTTAAACAGGATAAAAAAAAAAAAAAAGACAAAAGTAGCATGTTGATAATATATTGCTTGGTTCCTAATCAAGGAAAAAAGCTATTTCTGGCTTTGAGACTTGTTTTTGTTTTCCTCCATGTCAGTAAATTCTTATCATTACACTGTTCTTTGCTTAGTCTGGGTCCCATTTGAAAGTAGGAGTTCTATTTAAATGGAGTCTTTTGACGTGATGTATTTGTGGATTAGTATGCTGACAAAATTTGATCATTTCACTGCCTTTGCCTGGTTAGATTTCACGGAACTAAGTTAGCAGAGATGCCGTTCATTGGAACTCGCCATACATATAGGCGTCAGGGAATGTGCCGTCGACTTTTTTGTGCCCTTGAATCAGTAAGCTGTCTAAACTTTGTCCTTAAATTCTTGCTTATTTGTTGTTTGTCTGTATGTTTTGCCTTTTAACAGCTTCTTTCTCTCTACCCCATTGATCTAATCTTGTTTTTATTTTATTTGAAGGCTCTCTGCTCTCTCAAGGTTGAGAAACTGATTATTCCTGCAATTGCGGAACTCATGCATACATGGACGGGAGTTTTTGGTTTCACACCTCTTGAGGAACCCCTTAAACGAGAGATGAGGTCTTTGAATATGTTGGTATTTCCGGGTATAGATATGTTACAGAAACTGCTACTGGAGCAAGAAAGCAGCAAGGAGAACATGAAGGGTAGTTACTGGTTTTAGTTCATGCATTGTATCCTCTTTCTGGTTAAGCATATATTTATCTCCTTTTATTTAGCTGAGCCTTCTTTCTTCAACCACAGGTCCCAATCCAACAGAATTAAAGGCCAAGCCTGGCGTTACATCTGAGGTGGCAAATAAATCTAATATGGATTCCTCAGCTGAGCATGATACTGATAAGTGTTCTGATAGTGGTTTGCTTCATGCTAATGCAAATGGTGGGGTTGCTGCTTCCGATTTTGATTCCAAATGTCCATGTGATTCCTCTGATGGTACCTCTATGCCTTGTGGTTCCTTGGATGCATCAACTCATAACTCAGTTGAGGAGACACCGTGCCCTGATTCTCGATCAGGGGACAAGTTTGCTGAATCTGCTCCTCATGGGAAATGCCTTAACTCTAGTACAAGCCATGGTGCATTAGAGATGGAACACAAACCAGAGCAGAATTCTCCTTTGGCAGATATCACTCAGTCTAGTGAAGAGGGTGATATGGATGTTGTCCGTGAAATAGATGTTAATGTTACTGCTTCTCATGATGTTGAAATTCCTGTCTCTACTGAGAAAACTTTAAGTTCTGATTCTCAATCAGGGGACAAGCTAGCTGATTCTGCTTCTGAGATGAATTGTTTTTCTACTGGTGGGATCAGTCAGGGTGAACCGGAGAAGGGTAATAAACCAGAGTTGAGGTCCCCTGTCGGAGATAAAACTCAGTTTTCTGCTGACTCCAAAATGGAAGATGCCCCTGCAGTGGCTGTTAATGTTGCTGCTCATGAAGTCAAACTTGCAGTCTCAATTGAGGAAATTATACCCACTGATTCTGAATTAGGTGACAAGTCAGTTGAATCTGCTTCTGAGAGGAATTCTCTTTCTGTACCAGGCACAAAGAGCAATGTAATAGATGAGGAAAATAATCTAGTCTCTGATTCTCCTCTTGAAGATAACCTACTGTCGTGCAAAGAAGGTTATAAGGATGATGCCCGTTCAGTAGATGCTAAAGTTGCTTCTTCTTATGAAGTTGAAATTCCAGTTTCAGTTGAGAGGACTGTAACTATTGATTTGCAGTCAGAGGAGAAACTAGTTAAATCTGCTTTTGACAGGTCTCTTGTCTCTGATAAGAGTCATGATATGCTAGAGGTAGAAAGCAAACCGGTATCAGATTCTCCTGTCAAAGGTCATGCCCATTCTTGTAAAGAGGTTGATATTGTTGATGCCTCCGTACCCTTGGTTAAGGGGTCTACATCTGCTGATTTCCAATCAGGGGACAAGGTAATTGAATCTGCTATTGACATGAAATGTCTTTCTATCCCTGGTAAAAGTGATGAGACATTAGACAAGCAAAAGAGACCTGTGTTAGACAATTCTGCTCAAGATGGTAATTGGACGTGCAGAGAGGATGATATGGATGATGCCTGCACAGTAGATAACAGCATCACTGCATGTCAAACATGGGACAAGTCTGTTGAATCAGCTTCTAGGACGGAGTGCCTCATCTCAGAAACTAGTCATGATGAACTACAGTTAAAACAAAAAAGGGCATTGGACTCTCCTTCTGAGGATAATTTTCACTCTTGTAATGAGGGTAATTCGGATGATGATGTTGCACGTACTAAACCTGCCTCATGTCTAGGGGAAACTACTGAAGAGAAAGAAAGTGAGGCCATTAATGGAATTCCAGTTGGTGTGAATTCTTCTATGCAAGTTACACGTAAGAAGGGACATAAATTACATGTTTCTTCGGAATGTGGTTCTGAAGCAGCGGTTAGTGAAGAAAGTAGTTTAAATTCATGCAGTGATATTGTCCGAAATGCTGTGCCTGAAGGGAAAACTGAATCGAGTTCTGCATGACTTGGTCACATTGTTTTAAGCAGGGTGTCTTGAATGCTCTCTTTCACTCACATTCGCAGTTTTCATCCGTAATTTTTTGGTTTCTGGTCCCAATGTTTATTCTCTGATCGGATGATACCTTAAACTACAAGGAAAAGGTATTCAGCCTCTTGCATCGCATCTAAGACTCAAGAAATCATGCCCTTCATGCAAGTTCTTTTACTGAAGTCGATGCTATAGAGCACATTTTCCTTCTAGGGTGGTAGGCGGGTCTTTTATTATGCCGTTCAAAATGTATATAGATCATCAGTTCGAGTCTAGAAGTTGAATAGTTTGTCTATCAAGTGCTAATTATTTGATTTTTATGTAGCAATTCGTTTTTTATCTATGTCATCTCGTAACACTACAGACAGATTTGGGGCAGGTTGATGTTTGAGCAGCTTCTCTTGTAACTAGTTTTCAATACTTGCCATGCACTGTTCGTGGGCACATTTTGGAAACTGGATCTCCTCCGCTTGTATCCTCAAACGTTATGTCTTCATTGTAGGCACACACATATATTTTCGGTCCAAAATGATTTAGTATTGAATTGTAGTTTTGTTTTTAATAATTTTTGAATCCTCTTTTGTGGTCATTAAGGTTAATTGCGTACATATCTACCATTTATACACAATATTTAATTTTTCGCTTATAAAGTGAGTATAAATATAACAAAATCGAATGCATTATTAAGGAAATGTCGTATTAAAATTATGATTGTTATGTCATTGTTTGTATTGATTTATTATCTTTGACTGGGGTTTGTGGGCTTAAATTTTTAAATTATAATTGTAGCTGAAATTATGTGAAATTATTATTATTTTTATTGTTTATTTTTGAGAGATTAAATGGTTAAAATTTTAAATTAAAAAAATTAAGGTAAAATGTCTCAATGTATTATTTTTTGTAATAAATTTAAACTAAATAATCTCGATGTTTAAAAATTATGTCAGTTGAGATTTATAAATTGAATATAAATTAGAAAAATATAATTTTATGTATATAAGAAGAAAATAAAACAAAGCAACGATTGGTTAGAAATTATGAACCAAAACCAACAAAGCGGTGCGTTTTAACAAAGGCTTCTTTGAGCCTCAACGTAATTGTCTCTTGGCAATTCGTTTGAGATTCTTAGAAATGGAGCTCTCAGTACCACCTGGTCTTCCTCACCTCTCCTCCACCACCTCAGTTCAGCCACTTCTCTATAAACTCCAACCCAAAATCAATCTTCCGCGCAAGCCTCATATCTTCACACAATCCCGTTCCTTACTCCTCTCTTCAAACCACCGGATGAACTCCCTCACAACACGCGCCTCTCCAAACCAAGACGACAACAACAACGGTTCCACTCTCACTTCTACAACCGTTGATTCCGGTCAGCAATTTACCAACTGAATTTGATTTTAGTTATTTAACTTCGATTTGAAATTTTGAAAACTGATTACTTACGGTTTCAGGTCGAACTGGAGAAGTGAAAAGAGTCACAAAAGAGACCAATGTGTTCGTCAAAATTAACTTAGATGGCTCAGGAGTTGCTGACTCTACCACTGGCATTCCCTTTCTAGATCACATGTTAGATGTATGTCATTTTTTTTCTTTAATTAATGATTAAATTTGTATAGCTATTTATTTGGGTTATATTTGTTTGTTGATGGTTAGCAACTGGCTTCGCATGGGCTGTTTGATGTGCACGTGAGGGCAACCGGAGACATTCACATTGATGATCATCACACCAATGAAGATGTTGCGCTTGCCATTGGAACGGTAACTGTTTCAAAACATTTCGTTGTTTTTGCTCTCATAATCATTTCAGATTGAAATTTCTATCATCAAGTTGCCTATTTTGACTATTTATGAGTTGTGATTTGGTATGCAGGCGTTGCTGCAAGCGCTTGGGGAAAGGAAAGGAATTAACCGGTTTGGCGACTTTTCGGCTCCTCTTGATGAAGCATTGGTACATGTTGCATTGGTATGATTGTTTGTTATTGGAGTGAGTAATTAAAGGATTTTGTTTCTTATTTATATGATTATTTGAAAGAAAATGATACTTCTGTTACCACTTAGCCATTAACATGATGGGGTGACCAAGATTTTACTATAGTTTAATTAACTGTGACAAAATTACGGTGGAAAATTTTTGGTCTCGAGCTTGCAGTTCATCACTCAGAGCTACTCATAATTTGAGGATAGGTTTATTTAAAGTTCTTAATAATGCTAGATTTCTATTTAAAATATTAATATGAAAAAATAGGGAAAAAGATAATCACCAAGACTTGGTTCTGCGGATGAGAATCTGCTTTCTAAATGTGTGAAGAGTTGCTGGGGCTTCGCACTTCATGAGGCTTGAACCTTGTTTCTTCTTCAAAGAGACAGTTCTACTTGTTTTACTGTTTTATTATGAAATTCTTTTACTAGTTTCTTTTGCAAATTTGAAATGCATGTGTATGCTTATTACGATGGTTTTACTTCAGGATTTATCTGGGCGGCCACATTTAAGTTATGATTTGCAAATTCCCACACAGAGAGTTGGAACATACGATACTCAAGTATTTGTCTCTTTCTTACATCCACTCTTACACTTTTAGATTTCTAATATGTTATCATGTTCTAGAGCTTTTTTTGAAATTAACCCTGCAGAGATGTTGACTTAGTATGATATGGCATCTTTGTAAATTTTTAAATCGTAGTATAACTTAAGTTGTTTTTACTTGTGTTCTTTCTCTGTGTTAAATACTATTTTCATATACTGAAAGATCTCTCTAACATGCAGTTAGTGGAACACTTTTTCCAGTCTTTGGTGAACACTTCTGGTATGACACTTCACATTCGGCAGGTAATTAGTACTCACAGCTGCTTAAATTTGGTCTGCTCAACATTAAATTATCCAAATCGTCATGTTTGTTAGGAGCTATCAAGTCAGTGATAGTTAAATAATGTGCTTTGTGCTCATTGTTCGGTTTTGTTATATCATCTTACAACTAGAATTTATGCATAAAATGTAAAACTTATTATGAGCATTTTGTGTCACTTCTCTCTAGTTTACAAATTTTTCTCATTTTGACTGATAACATCCATAATCTGTGCTGATATTTATTGGCTACAAATCTTCCCATTTTTTTGAAAAATTATTTGCTAAAACTAAGTTTTTCTATAGTTCTAATGTTGGTTGAAAACAGCTTGCTGGAAGAAATTCTCATCATATTATTGAGGCAACTTTCAAAGCTTTTGCTAGAGCCCTTCGGCAAGCAACAGAATATGACCCACGACGCCGTGGTACCATACCAAGGTTTGGTGTACTCTTGTTTAAATCAAAATTGCTTCAATTTTGAATTTGGGCCCTTTTCCTTATAAACATCTTCTGAACTTGATTTTAAAGATTAGGACTAGTTATAACTGTGTTTGTGTTTGAGGAGTTCCATAATTAGTCAAATGACATATTTTCAAGTTCTTAATGTCATAGATAATTGCCTGCTGTTCTGTTGTAAAACCATTTTCTTTGTTCTTACTTCCATCTACGTCTTCAGATATGCTTTCTTATTTATCAGAATCTTTATTGAGTCTTTGAAAGACCTTCATTTTAATCTTTTGTTTTCATGGTGCAGAATATTATTTAGTTATTGAAATTAAGACTGTAAACCCAAGTTTCTTGTCTTTGGCATCATTAGAGGACTGTGGCAAAATTAGGTGATATGCATGTGGATTCATTTCATCATATGTTGTTGCATTATTTTTGTCATGGAAATTTGAAGGTATAGGTATAGTTCATGTTACAACCTGTTGTTATCATCAATAATTTTTTTTTCACCTCCTAGAGGGAAAATTTATTGTGTTGAATCATATTTCTTTTATGTCTTGGTGAATTAATGACCTGAAGGCTGATGCGTATTCTTTTGTGATATCAAATGACATGTGAAACTCAATTCTAAGTTTGTGTTACAATTATTGTGCAGCTCAAAAGGAGTTCTGTTACGATCTTGATACTTCATGAGCATCTTGGAAAGGAAGGGGTTTTAATTGAACTTAAGGTGATCCTGTATCAGGATGACATTTTCTTCTAGCATGCACATTGATTGTGTTCTGTTAATTTCTCATGGTTTGCACTTGCTATCATCATCAGTTGAATTGCTGCTTCAGCTAAACAGAGCAAGAGATTTCAAATTTGCTGGTGTCTGCTAAGAGATTTCAATTTTGCTGGTGTCTGTTCTGGTGAGTGGTGCTCTAACATGTAGAAATACAAAAGGCACCCATCAGCTTCTATTGTTAGTTTTTGGAAAATTGGAAAATTAACAGTCTTGCCTTTCTATTGGTTAGCTTTTGTGACTCTGATGTGAACAATAAAGAACAGATTGATTGTCAAAACTATATTTAGTTTACCATTTCCAATAATCTGGGATTCATGATAGCTCTTTTCTAGTTACAGAATTTTTGATTAGTTGAAGCTTCTGGTAGTTGTGTGTGGAATTAGATTCAGTTCTGATATCCTATAAAACTTCAACCCTTGCATTGCATTTTGTTTCGTGTTGAAATTGAGATGAATGAGACAAACGCTTTCCTCTGAATTTCAGCGTGTTATAAACATGTACTTATCTTGTGAAATAATCATGACCTATTCGTAAAAATTTTCTTTTATTCATTCAGTTTTTTTTTTTTTTTTAATTTTATGAACTTATTCAATCTACGGATAAAATATAATAAAGGTTGATATTATTAAGACAATAAGTCTATTATTACACTTTCACATCAAAGTGAATTAGAGTATTTAATTTCTTTTTCTTTCATTTTATGCCTATTGGTGTTCCAAAAGTACCTTTATGAGGTCCCGGAGACCTGTCAGATATACCCTTGGACCAGAATACTTAGTCTACTTGTTAAAGCAGATTGCTCTGCCTTCCAAATGAAAAAAATGCTAATAGCTTTGATTATATGTTTGAGAATGAATTTGCAAACTGCTTATCATAATTTTTTTTAAAACTTTGACATTCTTTTGTGGGATTCAATCAAATTGGCAATTCCATTTTTACTTATATTTTCAGCCAAAATTTGTAAGGGTTTGTATAAAATATTGTCTATGAAAGAACCATCTGCTTTTTGTCCAACACTCTAGAGGCTTTACTTAATTTGTGACATTCTGCATCGTAAAAGTCCTCATAATAGATGTTTGGGAAAGAGAAACCATGTTATGTGAATGCCAAATAAATCTTTTAAGTGGATAAACCTTCTTATCGCTATAAGAATCTTTTATAATGCCAAATAAATGCCTAGGTGGATTAACGTTTTTACCGCTATAAGAATCTTTTATTCTTCCGAATGAAAAGCATTCCAAAAAGTTAAAAAGTATTATTTTTCCCCTCTCCTAACATTTCCATTCCAATGATATATCACGAATAATAGCAAATTACTCAAATACATGCTCTTTAAGTTCGGATTTTTCTTCTGATTGATATAGTCACTACAGCTTCAACAGCTATAATTCTACTTAAAAGATCGCTAAAGGCTTCAATTAAACTGAATAAAAAAAAAAATGAAAGGAAGCAGCCTGGATTTGCCATATGCTGATGCAAAAGTATTTAATCTGAATATATAATTTGGCAAAAAATTCGGGCCACTACAAAAATTCTTCAGCCTTATCTAGATCATTTAAGATTTCAGACTTAACCTCTTCTGGAAGAGGAGCAGATGGGCCTGCCTTCGAGTAGAAGCTGGCCAATGATCTGATTGCTTTCTCTAGCTCAACATAAGATTCCTGCCAGGGAGCCACAAGGTTGTAACTTCGTATTAGAATCAACCAAAAACATAAGACAATTCAATATGCTTTAAGCTTTGAAGTATACAAATTAGTGCATCAATAAACATACCTCACTAGCCACAGTCTTTTGTCCCCTCCAATTGCTCAAATAATCTCGAATAGACTCCTTTGCTGCATCTGCATTCCGTCTAAATTTAGCTATATCTTTGGGATCTTCCTTCAATGAGTCCCGCAGTGTTTTCGCCACCTCTCTTGCTGACTTCAAGTAAGCTTTTGGCAAAACTTTCCCAGATTTTGTTTTCTCATTTGGATCAAATAATGACTTGATGGCCCCAACAACTCCTTCATCCTTCTCATCCTTGTCATCTGCTTTATCTTCAGCTTGAACTGGCAATGGAGTTAATACACAGTTGAAAGTCAGAATACTAACCAATGAGACACTACCACACACTACAACTTGCCGGCGACTTGATGCAGCCTCTTGAGAATACGCGACGGCATGACATCTGGGTTGCAGTTTATCTGCTATGTTGCAGCAAAGCAATCAACAAAACATGTACAACATACACAACGTAACAAAGCCAAACAAATTGGAAATTTTTTAACTTACATTCAGTGTGTGGTCTCAAGATTTTGTTCATGGTACAGGAAATTGTAAGAGGATATGTATTCGCTCCAACAATTATAGCCATTTCTGTTCTTGTGTCTCAACAAGGCAATCTCTTGAATGGTGTTACCCCATAACGCAGGGCATTAAAATCCCAAAACGCAGAAGAGCTTTACCTCAGATACTTACCCAATTTCTTCCTTGCAATCTCTGCCTCAACCTGCTTCATCCAGATTTATTTGTTCTGTTTCTGGGGAGTTGGTTGATTTTATCCAAATGGACATGGGTGTCATTTTGGGCCAAAAAAAGAGTGCATTATTCAATTTCATTGAAATTTTATTTTGTGTCATTTTTACTTCACGGAATTATCCATAACCCCCAGTAAGATTTTATGTTTATTAAAGAAAATAAAAACTAACTAATTCATAGATAAAATTACTTAAAAAATGAGTAATAATCACCGGCCATTCCCACATTTTACCTCAATATCACTTATATTAAATTTTTACCATTTTTATCTTTGGTTTTTCTTAAATCTTTTAGAAATCCCTTCTCAAGTTCTTTTACAATAGATTCCGTTGTACAATTAAATGGTATAAGGGTAAATTGATATTTGTCGACTGCAGAAGAAACAAAAGTCATAATACTTCTATTGGTCTTCTTATATTTCTATATAATTATGTTATAAAATATTAATAATTTAATAAAGATAAAATATGAATAAATATGTAAACATAAAATAAATAAAAACCATCCAAATATAAGTTTTGAAAAATAATATTATCAATAAATATTATATAATAAGTGAAAAAAATTTATTCTCTATTTCTAAAAAAATGCATAACCTTTTTCAATCTAAACCAACTAATAAAGTCAAAATTTAATATAAATCAGGTTAAATCACCAATACCCACTATAAACATAAAAAAAAAATTTAGTAAATAATAATTATTAAAACAAATTTAGAATAAAACAATTAAATTAAAAAGAACAAAAAACTTCATAAAAATGGTTGAAATTGATTTTAAAAAAATATTTTTCTTTGTCTTCTAATTTTTTTTAAAAATTTTGTTTGTAACATTATCAATTTATTTGTATATGATGTTTTATATTGAGTTTTTTGTTTTGTTTGTTTAATTGTTTTATTCTGAATTTATTCTAATAATTATTATTTATAAAATTATTTATTTTATATTTATGGTGAGTGTTGGTAGTGCAACTAAATTTTAATTAATTTTGGTTTGATTGGTTGGTTTAGATGGAAGGAGATTATATATTTTTTTAGAAATGGAGAATGAATTTTTTTTACTTGTTATATAATATTTTATTGATAATATTATTTTATAAAACTTGTGTTTGGATGATTTTTATTTATTTATATATTTATTCATATTTTATTTTTATTAAATTATTAATATTTTATAATATTATTATATAGAAATATAGAAAGACGAATATGTGTATTATAATTTTTATTTCTTTCACAGTTGATAAAGATCAATTTACTTTTATATCGTTTAATTGACTAACAAATCTGACGTATTTGAGAAGAGATTTTTTAAAAATTTAAAATGACAAAGAGAAAAATATAATATTAAGATAAAAAAAAGTAATTAGTAATAATTACTCTTTAAAAAATATCTTGATCATTATTCGTAGGAGATAATATTTATATATGAAAAAAGAAAAAAACATATCCTAGTGCTTGTAAAATTCTCAATCTTTTTATGTTGGGGTAAATACATAGACACCCCCAAGGTTTAGTCTAAGTAATAAATTCACCCCTGTTATTCATAAAGTAACATAAAGACACCCATTTTGATATTTTAAGTAACATTAATACCCCTATTTTCATATGTCAAGACCCCATGTTTTCCAATTCTGGGGATGTCTATGTTACTTTATGAATAATATGGGTAGATTTGTTACTTAGACTAAACCTCGGGGGTGTCTATGTATTTACCCCTTTTATGTTTAAACAAACAATATCTCTTCTCTCGCATGCTCTCACGTGGACACACGTGCTACAACTGAAAACTAGTAGAGCCGCTCTCTAGGGTTTGGGTCTCTGAAACGAACCCTTTATAACCATTTCATCTCCGTCTTCAGCTTCCACTCTCCCACCAGGCAAGCCGAAGCAGACTCAACTGAGAGAGCAGAAGAAACAATTTAATAAATTTCCAACCATGGTGAGTGGTCGACCGTAAATTCACCCGTTTTTACAATTTAAACTAGCAATCTTTGATTTTATTTAATTTTTCTGGTTTGATTTAATTGAACATTGGTAATGGATTTGTGCAGTCTCTGGTGGCTAACGAAGACTTCCAACACATACTTCGTGTTTTGAACACCAACGTTGATGGCAAACAAAAGATCATGTTTGCTCTCACTTCCATCAAAGGTATCGGTCGCCGTTTCGCCAACATTGTCTGCAAGAAAGCTGACGTCGACATGAACAAGAGGTTCGTTCATCTACTTTTTCTATTCAGCTTGATCTGCTTGATGAGTGCTTTTTCTTTGTTTATCACCTTGAGTTCTTGAAGCTTCTGATCACAAAATATGTTGAACAAACTATGTTCTTGGAATCTCAGTTGTGTGACATTTTAATTAACATGAAAAACTTGTTTGTGATTGTGCATTTATCATTATATTTGCTTGTTTATTTCATGGCCCGGAACTTTGGAGTGTTCTGATTTTTTCTTTAGATTAAATCTTAGCTGATTTAATTGTATTTTGGAAAGCTAAGTTTATATATAGTTTCTGGACTATAAATTATGATTGGATAGATTGCCATTGGTTGCTTTATTTTTTTAATATTGATATTCGACTTGGGTCTCCTAAATTTTGATGTAAATTTGTTCTCTAGAGCTGGTGAGATATCTGCAGCTGAGCTTGACCAACTGATGGTGATTGTGGCAAATCCTCGGCAGTTTAAGATCCCTGACTGGTTTTTGAACAGACAAAAGGATTACAAGGATGGTAGGTACTCTCAGGTTGTATCCAATGCATTGGACATGAAGCTTAGGGATGATCTTGAGCGATTGAAGAAGATCAGGTATGAGTTAATTTTCCTTGTTTGTAGTAAGTGTCCTCGTGTAAACTATGCCTTCTGTCAGTTACTTTTTCATCTTTTTTAGGTCTCATACTTGTTTTTGTAAATGAATGAGTACTATGTGTCTTAACTTGCTAGCATAGAATCTTTCTTATCTTTTATGGATTTATTGTTTGTTTATCAAAACTTTGGTTGTGCAATTAAGCACCTTGTTTCGCGCAATTTTAAGGCTAAATTAAAAAATTAATTATTGATTTTAAAAACCTTTCATCAACATTGGTGCGGAGATACCTATTTACCCAGGTCTTCCTAAACTTACCTTATTTTTGTCTCTACACCATGGTGTTGCCACGGTTGTTTCATGAATCACTTGTGCTCTGCAGCGCACTGTGATTTTTATTTGGAGAGGTTAAATGATGAATTGTAGTAACAAATGGTTGTATTGACCATTAGACCAGAAGGATGAGGTGAGAAAACACTGATGACAATGGGAAACTTCTGTGTTGTATACTAATGCTGAACAAGCTAGTATTTGTTATGTGTTTGTATAATGTGAAATTTAAATCTGTCTTTATAATGGTTTTTGGGGTTTATGGGTGAGACATTTGTAGTTGGGCTCTCTATTTCTGAGCAAAATTGAAAGGAAAATAAAGTTGGCTAGTGTTCTTGAAGGTATAGAATGATGTGATCAGCGTCCTTTGCCTTTTTATTATTTAATCCCCTGAAGATTCTCGCTCACACTGTCATGGGAAGAATATGTGGATTGTTTTGTTACATTTAAGTGGTTAAAGGATGTCGTGTGTGTTAACTTTCCTTGCTAGCTTGCTTGCTGAAGCTATAATGTAATGAATGTTGTAATGAATGTTGCTTATGACAGTTGTGAAGTTTCAATGGTGATGTCAAGTTAGATATGTTTATGACTTTTTGCATGAATTTTGATAGTTCTTTGGCTGAATGTTTACTTGTTATAATGGACAGGAACCACCGTGGTCTACGACACTACTGGGGTCTTCGAGTTCGAGGACAGCACACCAAGACAACTGGACGCAGGGGGAAGACTGTTGGTGTCTCAAAAAAACGTTGATTCGGTGTATTATGTGGTGGGAGTATTTACCATCAGTTGTTTATCGGCTGCAAGTTTTGTTTATGTTTACTTGTTATCTTAGCTTGAGCTCAGTACGCCTCCTAGATGGATTGTTTTGATGGAGCTATTCAGTTACCTAGTTCTTAGTATTCTCTTTGTTATTATTGTTGTATTGACTGTCATTTTGTTGAGAGAGTTTTGGTATGTGATAACATAAGAATTCATATTTGAATTAATGGTGACAATGACCATTTCTTAGCCCTGATTGCCTGTTCATCTATTCTTTACTTGGGTTAATGTTTTGCTAGTTCCTTATAGTTCAGCCTACGAAGAATTGTTAGATTCTCGTTGGACTCGCCAGTCGGGCACTGTACTTTGAACTTCGTGTGTAACCCTTTGAACCAAGATTGACGGAAGTTGATCGCATGGCAAATGTTGATGATGATGGTATTGGAGATTAATAGCCTGGGTTTTTGTAATACAAAGATGAATATTATCATTGATGACGGTTAAAATTTTTTGGCTATTTGGTGCCCTTTTCTAAATGTGTTTTTAGTTTTCGCAATTGACGAGTATTCAACCTATTTTGGTAGTTATTAATAAAAACGTTTTAAAAGGTAAATCTACTGCGAGCGAGGGGACGGTAACAGCATTATCTAAGTACAGTTTTAGTTGTTAGGCCACACTTAAATCACTCCCTTCACCGTTAGTTGGACGTTGTTTTGAGAAATAGGGATTTCTCCTATGGTTCATATGCCTAATCAATTTTTTGTTTAAATATTAAATTTATCCTTAATTTTTTTATAGGTTAGGCTTTATTTTACTTAATTTTTTACATTCTATCGTGACTATTGATCTATTACAGAGCTAACCGTTTTATGAGACTAAGGAAAAATAAAAAGTAGTTATTATTATTTTGTGAATAATTATCATTGATCACCCATACCTTTTTCTATTTTTTCATTTGGACTTTTACCCTTTTTCTCTTCTGTCATCCTTAAGTTTTGAAAAAATCTCTTCTCAAGTCTTCATGTTAAAAATTCTGGTAGTTAACATCTATTAACCTCTATATTTCAATAAATTTATTATTTTACCCTTACTAACACATAAAAAATAAATAATTTTTTAAGGACAATGTTAAATTAAATGATCAAATTACCTTTAAAATAAATAACAATATGTGTTAATATTATCCATAAAAATTAATTTTAATATGTGTTGAGGTAATTTGATAATTTAATTTAATATTGTCATTTAAAAATTAAGTCATTTTTTATATATGTTAATAAGGGTAAAATT
>JANLJB010030791.1:0-30902 GCA_026212285.1 Bursera cuneata | reverse complement strand
TATATATATATATATATATATATATATATATATATATATATATATATGTATATGTATATGTATATGCATATGCATATGTATATGCATATGCATATGTATGTACTAGGTAATAAATTAAAGGGTTTTGTATGCGTCATGATGGGATCTTAATATTTGTCAACGGGATGATTAAGGGTGCATTTGAAAACGTTTTCAACACTATCGAAAAACATTTTTAGACAGTTGTTGTTGTGAAAGGAAGCTTGAAGCCAAATTAATGCGGCCATATAACCATCGTAATTTGATCCCCTTCTAGACTTGTTAATGTTTATCTTTATGATCCCTTGAGTTTGAAGAAAATGTTCTCTTTTTCTCAGGGGGAGCTGAAGCTGTCTTTCTCCTGCTCCACTTCAAACTACTGTGAAAGTTACATGGAAGGAGGTGAGTCTTTATCGTGCGCATCGTCTTCTCTTCACCAATTTTGTCAAAGCTATGGTCTGCAACTAAATTCCATTGTAATCTTTATGGTAGCCATTACTATCAAGACCAGTTTTTTTCCTTAATTTCTTTGCACTAGTGCCATTTTCATCCCAACAGAAACTGCATATACAACAGCACATAATGTTGGTTAGTAAGAATGGCCATTCTTGTTCAATCCCAACATGAAAGCCTGCAAAATGATGCTATTTTGTTTTGGTGCAATTCTTAATGGTTAACTGTCACTATAGCGGGTCGTTGTAACATATTCTTAGGATATTACCATAGAAAAATAAATTCAATTTCTTGATTGAACATGGACAACATGATTAATCACAAGACTTGAATTATCATTTGGAAGGGAAGAGCTCCTTATATAAACCACCAAAGCAAAGCTACTCACTACATTAACACAAACCCACCCAACACAAGCAATGGCTTCCCATGCCTTGTTGATCATCTTACTCCTACACTTATCTTCCATATCAAACAATCTGGCAGCAAAACACAGCCACTCTTCAGCTCATCACAATCACCGAAGTCTCCACAAGTCATCATCTTCTCCTTCCCCAAACCCAAAACTTCACCAAGCTTATATTGCTCTTCAAGCATGGAAACGAGTCATCCACTCGGATCCACACAACTACACCACCAACTGGGTTGGCCCTTCCGTATGCAAATATGCGGGCATATACTGTGCACCTCCTCCTGATGACCCCGAAATCCAAGCTGTTGCTGGTATTGACCTCAATGGCGCTGATATAGCTGGCTCCCTTCCTGATGAATTTGGCCTTCTCTCTGACCTTGCACTCATTCATCTCAATAGCAATCGCTTCTGTGGCACCATCCCAGAAAGTTTTTCCAATCTTACTCTCCTTTATGAGCTTGATTTAAGTAACAACAGATTCGCTGGCCCTTTTCCCAAAGTTGTGCTCTCTCTTCCTATTCTAAATTTTCTTGATCTTCGTTTCAATGAGTTTGAAGGGCCATTACCTCCTGAACTTGCCTATAAAAGACTTGATGCGATATTTGTTAACGACAACCGCTTTACTAATGCGATTCCGCCCAATTTTGGTGCAAATAACTCAGCATCAGTTGTGGTAATTGCCAACAACAAGTTTGGTGGGTGCTTGCCATCAAGTATAGCCAAATTGGCTGATACTTTAGAGGAGCTGCTAGTGATAAACACAAGTTTGTCAGGGTGTTTGCCGCCAGAGGTTGGTTATCTCTACAAACTGAAGGTGTTGGATGTGAGCTTTAACAGTCTAGTTGGTCCCATACCTTACAGCATTGCGGGGTTGGCCCACTTGGAGCAACTAAATTTCGGACATAATCTGATGACTGGACTCATTCCAGAGGGAGTTTGCGTTTTGCCAAGTTTGGCCAACTTTACATTCTCTTATAACTTCTTCTGTCAAGAGGAGGGAGCTTGCATGAACTTGACAAGAAAACATATTGTGTTTGATGACCGCAGGAACTGTTTTCCAAAGAAACTGTTCCAGCGGATGAATAAAACATGCGAGCCTGTGCTTAAGAATCCTATTGAGTGTTTTGAGATACACTGTCGCAGTGGTAGTCTTGGTGGTGGTATTGGGCCTTTTATTCCACCTGCGATGCCACCAGCACCACCTCTGTTACCACCCTTACCACCCTTACCATCCTCCATGGCCCCTGCCTATACGTAATTATTAAGGATCGTGAGATTGTTAATAATTGTTATAGCAAAATAAGATCCGCACATGGGTTAGCCAATTATATATCTTGTAAATATATTTATTTGAAGTTTGTATTGTATCGTGTATGTAACCTCAGAGAACATTATCAGTTTTCATTGTATTTATGTTTTGTTGAAAATTATAAGCTCCGTTCCCTTTTATTGTTGTTCCAATTGGCTCCAAGCCTCTAACTAGCTCCACACTAGGCTAAAGGGACAAAGTTCAAAGTCTATTCAACCCATAAAGTTAATTAATAATAATAACAACAATAACGTATAGAGTTAGGAGAAACGATCCCCAGATATATATATATATATATATATATATATAAGCTTCTTAATTTAGTAAAATAAAGAATTGGGTTAAAGAATCAGAGCTTGTACAAGAGATGGTCAAAGCCCTGGAACTACACCCAACTCTCATAGAATATTAGGTACCATAAAAACAGAGGAGTACTTACTGGGAATTGATATGATACTGCACAGAAAAGGTTTGGTTAAGTCTCAGTATCAAGGTGGCGATTCCGCTACCACTGACATTTAACCTATTTTGGGTTGATAGTGGATCTTCCCACCCAGTGCACTTAATACGTCCGTTGCATGGCACAATCATGTTGTCATTGCCTAAGCCTTCTCCTCTACTTAGACACATTCTATCTCGTAAGCGTAAGGGCTTAGCTTATAATATCCCTGCCTGGAAACCTCCATTGCGCATAGCTGGAGTCACTTCGGGCCTGGAGAGGCGACTTGATGGTTAATAATCTTTTTGGATGATGTTGAGTTGAGTTGAACCGATAACAACAAAACAAACTTTTGCTTCATTATGTTCTACAAAGGTTAAATCAGGCATGCATTTGCTAAAGAATAAATAGATAAATATATGAGAGATTCTTAATCTTATAAGTCTAAGGAAGTTTCAAATTTATAATAATCATTATTTTAGATTTAGATAAAAAATAAATAAATATTATGTCTCAATTTAAGTTAATAATTTTAAATATAATGCCTCAACCTTTAATAAGAGATTTTAATTATCTTAATTATTAAGATGTGGTAGACATTTTTCCTTATGTTCTTTTTTGACATAATAATTTCTTTTAAACTAAAAAAAAAAGACCCAAATTAAGATTTATTGGAAAATAACCCAAATATTTAAGCATTATCACTAAATTCGACAAACAAACAATAAAAGAAGAAAAATATATCAAACTTTTTTAACATAATGTTGAACTTAATCATACATCTGAATTTTATAATGATAAATCCATTTTCTATTTTCAATTCGTTCTTTCTTTTCTCACCGATGACAACATTAGCTGCAGAGAAAGTATTATCGCTCTGATTGCTTTTTAATTACGTACTGTTTCTATTAATATGATTCATGTCACCAGCAAGATCAGTAACGTCGAAAAATACTAGTAATGGAAGCTGCACATGAACCACAGAGGGTTTTACTTTTAATCACGGTCAAGATATCTACTTTTTTAACATTTTGTTTTATCGGTTTCCTCCAAAGAATCTAAAATACATAGAAAAACGGATCAAGTGATTTCAAGTGACTTTCGTCAAATTGCTTAAGGAGTACTCCAGCATCTTTAGATGTATGCGTGCGAAATGTGGGGCTTTTTGCCAGGCTGAAATACAAAACCAGAAAAACGAAAACACAGAGAAAAAGCAATAGTAAGAGTTCCAGCAACAAAACATACTATATATAGCTTATGGGAATCACATGGACACCATGAAAATCAGTTCCAGAAAGGAAGTTCAAAATTTCAGTAGAAACAAATATGAAAATGCATTTATTGATATATGAAAATATCCAATAATTCATTGATGTCTAAATTTACAATTTGATACAATTTGGAGTTTGTAAAATTACATGTGAACTAGGAAAAGCCTTTTCACTTTCTCAGAAATTGAAATATCTCTTAGATTCATTGCCTAATATCTAAAGATAGTTAGATTTATGGGTCTGTGTCAAAAGTAATTACCAAAGTTAATAGTTGTGCAAGACCAATTGATCCTATGTAATATAAACACGGTGGATAATCTCTCTATGCTGGGGGTAGTGGACGACGGCAAGTTGGGCATTCCATCTTTATATCCATCCACCTTTGTAAACAACCAGAGTGGAAAAAATGTTCACATGGAGTCACCTGTGAAGAGAATTTGCAAGTTAGATTTACTGTTAATGAATAAATAAATAAGTGACCTATATATACATAGTAACTGCATATGAAACAAAAAACAAACAATATACCATGCAATCATTCGAACGCTGTGTAAGATCAATGGCGGTCATGCAAATGACGCAGTCAGTAACATGAGCTGATTCCAGATCAAATCTTCTATAATAGTTATATTTCTCCGGTAGGATCTGCAAACCATAGAAATTAAGCAAATTCTTTGTTGAGAATCTTAATTATAAAAACGTGCACACCTCAACCAAAAACTAGTGTCATTAACATTAAGAAAAAAATTTGCCATGCAATTATTTCAGCTGGCAGACTTATGGAGAATCCTCTGAGCCTAGATCTATAGGATTGACAGGAATCAAGGATGTGCTCCTGAGCCGTGACCATAACCACAAAAATGATTAAAACAACACATAGGTGCAACCAGAGGTATGTTCACATCATTCATCCTCTTATCTTTTCCCCTCATGATAATTGTTTTTAAATGCCATATGCAACAAGGATGGAAAAGAAACTGGGGTTGTATGACCTAGTACTGAAATTATAAGACATCTAGGGTTACAAATGACATAATAGAATGTTGTGAAAAAAAAAATAATTTTATTGGTTATCTTGGGAAACAGTCAACACCTATGTGTAGCAATTTGATATGTATAATTGCGTATCTCTTATCAGTTATCAGTCACTCAAGAGCAGGAAACATGAGAGAGAGAGAAGGAAGAAGAAAGAGAAAGAGAGAGATTAAAAATAAGGCAGAGTTATATCCTACCTGACGAGGGATGAACCATCGGGACCCAAGATAGTGCTGAAGAAGAAGAATTGATGCTTGTAGCCCAATAAATACAACCAAACAGATACACCAATTCTTATCAGGTTCAATGCGCATGAAGTTATGCGGGCATCCAAATATATATAGTGGTATTGCTAGTCGAGTAACACTTATGCCTAAAATGTAATGAGGATGCAAAAATTTTCTTGAATCACGAACAACATTGGTGATTATTTGAGGTATCCAAAATGCGTACATAAGGAGAAGAATAGGTCGCAGAAAATTATGAAATTCGTACATAACCAGAATGCCTCCCAAAAGAATTCCATCTGCAAATAGCAATAATAGTTTGACGAAATTTGCATAAGAATATAAAACAAATATTACTGATTCCAGAAACAATCACTATTTTTATAATTTGACATGCTTACCCAACATAAACATATAAGCCCATTGCTTTAATGTCAAATATTAAGTTAGTTATTAATTTAGGTTTGTGTAGGCGTCATCACTTCTAATTATCTAAATGAAAGTTTTTACCCACAATCATAATTCACAAATCAATAATCAGCAATGTGGAACATCATGCAAACTTATGCAGAAGCATTTCATTTGCAAATTAACTTAATGTGACAGCACTTACAGAAACGGCTATATAGAACTGATAGCTCCCGTCTCATTGTCTCCCAACCTTCACCATTATTCATAGGTCGACTTGCCTTCCATATAGCAAGAAGATATCTCATCTCAAAAATTGAGAAGACTACAAACTTGAAAAATGCGGCAGTTGCAAAAGCATTAAACAAGGATTCTGAAAGGCAAAAAGCAACATTTACTTAATATTTGCAAACAAACCAATACTAAGCAAAGATTGATCAAACGGAGAAACTTTCTATGGACAGTTGAATAAATCAGAAAAAGATTGTTGTACAGGATGTAGGTCTGAGAAACATTTGAAGAAATAACAGTAGTTAGCACAACTTGTGCATTTTGCTTACCAAAGAGAAAAATAGTAAACAAATACCAACAGGAATATGACTTATATTTATGCATGCCAAGGTTTATGCAATGGAAAAAGCATCAGTGAGCTAGGCCAATATACTAACATATTAAGCTCAGCTATGTTTTAGTCTCCACCAAATTGCTTAACCAAGTCAAATTTCTGCCAGGTTAGCAGTTCAGCTAATTTCTTTTCTTATACCAAATAACCCAATTAACCTATGTATCTGATTCTAATATTTTTTTTTTAATTAAAAAAAGGGGGCTAAAATTGAAAGGTTAATTGAGTATTCTCCAACATTTTTCAAATGAGAGCCATAACCTCACTCTTCCAGTCTATCTATCATATTTATTTTATTTTAATTCTTAAAATGTATATCCCCTCTAACTGCATCAATTTTAAGCTCTCCTGCAAAGCGTAGACCAGATTCGCTAGCTAGTATTAACATTGAATGCGAGTATTTTTCAGATTACTCTAATTTGACAACGTCACAAATTTGAAATCTAAAAGCCGTATAATCCTATACAAGGGATCTCACAAGCTCCAATAAATGATGTAGCTTGGAGACTTGTCCAACAGTGTTGTTAATGACGGAGGAGAACGGGGCAAACTTAAACATTCAGACATCTGTAATTCATTTCTCTAATCAACAAAATATATTCATTAGGAGGATTCTACAACACCAGCCACCGACGCACACAAACATACAAGTAGATGCATGTGCATATGGATTCTCCAGATAGATTGAATCCTTCCAAATTTTAACACAAGCTAGCTTTCATGACTGTTATATAATTAGCGTTTTTAAGTATTTCAGACCCTATTCTAGTATGGAACTATGGAGAATTATTGCCACATCCAGCAACTATGATGTGTAAATATATAACACTTCTGATTCAGGGATGCTCATTACGTAAACACAACCTAATTATACCAACCTATGAATACAACACTTGATTGCCATAAATAAATTACAATTCAAAAGGCATTACGCAGAAATACGACAAAATCTAAAATTGAAATCGAGCAAATGCAACCAATTTACCCCTGATTCTTTGTAAACTTACCAACCAGTATTCCTGCAGTCAGATGTAAAAGACAAAGATATGCATCCATGATAGCTTGCTGTCCAATCATTAAAATTGAAACTTTGGCAGCCCCCTGAAAAAGGCAGATCAGAACCATGATTATTTTTTAAACAAAAAAACAGTAACACTGAAGTAGTGTACATTATAAATGACATTAAGCAAACCACAGACTTTTTTTCTAAAATAAGTACAAAGTAACCTTCTTACCGATTGAGTGTTGCTATGTTCCATCTGCCGAATTAACAAAAGAACCTGGAGAAAAGAAACCTGAGCAGAAAGATTAAGGAACTGAAACTAGCCGATACAAAATTACCATAGTGATGAGCATCAAGAACAATGACACTGAAAAGGATACAAAAGTGACCATTAAGGTATAGTTCACTGCTTTATTGTAGTAGACCTCAATGTTGACAGAAGTAGCATTTAGAACTAAAGGGGAGAAGCAATCCCCATCTTCATCCACTGCAGGACTCTCCATTAGTCCTTCTATGTGATAACGATCACGATCATTTTCTGCAGAAAGGTCAGTAACAGCAATAACTTAGTATTTATATTCAACATTCAGCATGATGCAATACAAGATTTTATTTCTCAAAACAAAAAGAAAAAAGAAAAGGAATTAGTTCATACACAAAGGAAAAGATAATACCATGTTGGGTAGATGAGACGCGTGAAATTTGTGCAGCAATTTCTATATTACAATGTTTCTCCATCTCATAAATTGGTGCTGCAGAGTGAAATATAAGATTTAACTACAAGGTAGCATATAGCAAACATAAGGTCGAAGTAAAGTAGACAATATTACAATTTTTCCTTCTCCATATTTTATCTCGCGGAGATTCTTGGAACACCTGAGATGAGAAAACTCCAAGCTGTTCAAAGACACATGTTACAATTTAGTATTCAGCAGCCCCATCATTAAACAAACTTTATAAGAAATAATTTTGCGAGCAATGCTTTAACCACACATCTTCATAAGTCATTAAAAATAAAATCCAAGCTTAGAGAACAACACTCCTATCCCAGTGTGGTATTCAGAACCTAGACCCCATCATTAATACTTTTCTTTAAAACAAGTTTCAATATAGTGAATATCAATTGCAAGTAGCATTAATGACTAGATAAGAAGTCTTACCAAATGGTATGGATTTGACAAAATATAGTCTTCGTCTTGGTTCAAATCTCCTTCTTTACCACTGCAATTCATTAAAGTAGAACATTAGAGCTTTAAATGCGACTAACAAACCACCTATAGAAACTAGACTTGTGAAAATAGTAAAACCTACATTCAATAATTGACAAATACTCTAGGAAGGACTTTTAAGATACAATGTACTGATGAATTAAAAGCCAACAACATACTCAACTTCAAAAAATCTACCTGTTAGCAACCATTCGAAGTTGTCTAAAAGGCCATATATATACACCTTCTACCCTGATTTGAGCACCGCCAACATTATGTTCGTTGTCAAATACATCATGGAATATAATTACACCCTGTTATCAATAACATCAAAGAAAAATAAGACATTATCGACTTAAATATAGTCTCAGTAAAGGCGATCAAATATAAAAGCAAGAAAAAAAATGATTTAATGTAAATACTAACTTTTAACAATAAATAAATACTAAGAGATTGACTTGCATATAAAATACCAGGTTTGGTTAATGCATTTCTAATTGACAAGTTTCACCAAAGCAGCAAAAAAATTGGTCATCAGTATTTCAATGCAGCTTGTGCTAAAGTATCTTATTACATTCCCGTATGCCATGACACGGTGAACTTATCCTTTTTCACTGTTTCTGGTTCTATGCAGGGAGACCCACAAGTAAAAATGACAAAAGGCCAGGAAACCCATATTTAATTATGTATGAAGAGGCTTTTTAAAATCAGAGGGAACATGAAAGTAACTCAAACTCAGAACTTAATAAATATGCAAATAATCAGAAAATGCTTCCATCACTAAAAAAAAAAATGCTGTCTCAATTAGAAAAGACCAGGCAAGCTAGCTTTTACATGGGATAGGATAGTAAAACTTGCTTATCCGTTGGATTGCAGCACATGACAAGGATGCTGAACTAAGAGGACTAGTCATGACATAACAAACAACAATCCCGTCCCCACAAAAGAACCCATATAAGGCAACTTCCAAATGAGAAAATTGATTGTGACAAGGCCATTAAAGTTAAAGTTTTGAGCAATCATAAAAGCAAATTATTATATTACTGTCAAAGAATTGAATGACTAAAAAAGAAGGAATAATGGAAATGAGTACTTCAGCAACATTATTCTGACAATAAAAATTTACACAAACTTCCCTGTCATAGTTAACCAATCCATTCTTTCAGTCTTAAAGATTTGGAACACAAAAATTAATGTAACTTGCTCTTTGTTTAATAAAACATTTCTCCAGATAAACTTAAAAGCACATGATAACGATGAATGACAAGTTCCTGCAATATGACCACTAAACAATGGTTCAACTCCCTCACCTGAACATAATGTACACCAGTTATTTTTGTTGGCGTGCTAACTAATTCAATGATGGAATTGCCATTTGATTTTCTGAAATCTGGAAATCTGGAAGAGCTATTTGTGGAATCTAGAAACTTCCAAGCTCCTGTAAACTCACATGTCCAAATATACCAGTCAGATCAGCATTGCTGTAGAAAGCCAACTGAATTTATGTATATTAAGTAGATTACACTACTGTTATTATTTGTGAAGAACATAATCTACTCTATGAAGAATAAGCATACAAGTCCTATAATTGTGGGGATAATGATATTGGCAAATTAAGAACAAACTACAAAACAAGGATATAGCTAGAATTGACATATACCTATGAAACAATGAGGAATATTTACCAATTTTAGATAAGAAAAAAGATTTAAGTCATAACCCACTAGACTAAACTATAAGTATGTAACTAACAAACCTCGGTATGTTCCTGTTATGTTCCATTGAGAAAATGGACCCAATTCATTTTCATCTTTTCTAACAAATAGCCACTGCAAAAACAGATATCAACAAGTAAAAGAATGAGTTTAATCTCATTTAGAATTTTCCTAAAAAGAGAAAGTTCACCACTTCTTTGAAATAGAATGCTAAAGAAATCACACAGCATACACCAATCTAAAAATGCAATAGGTGAAAAACAAACATATAAGCCTCTCACAATCAAATTGTTTCATACTTTTTCACTTAAACAGAGATTTGAAAAAGGTGCTTCCCTCCAACTATCATAGAGCTAGTAAAAATGTAATGTAGCTGGTAACCAAAATAATACCAAATAAAACCATTACCAGGAATAAAATATATCAAATAACAATTTGTCCAACAACTGAAACAATGGATTTTATCAAGCAACCAAGGGGGATTTATGATAGGAATAATCTTAATCTTAGAATAGATTATGGAGAGTTTTGTTTAGTAGCAAATCATCAAACTAGTTATCTGGGGCTTAAAATTACATTAAATTGTCATGGATTTATGTTACGGCGAACCAACTTCCTTTTTCTGTCTTCTTTTTAAGATTGGTGACTTCTCACCCATTTTTATGAAAAGCAACAATATTTTACTACCAAAGTCCTTATATCCCACTCCAATTTGCAACATTTTCTTCAAAAAATACAAAATGCAGTGAGAATACGTCCCCAGATATACAACCGATCAAAATCAAGTAAAAAATAAAACCTGAACTATCATTTCATAATGGCACCAACTCACAACTCAAAATCACTACAAAACATTGAATTTTGACATGAAAAAGAACAAATTTAACCAATAAAATCTGCATTTACTTATCCAATTCACAATCTTTTCCCCAAATTCTCCTCAAACATGATTACGACGAAACAAATTAAACTACAATCAGCCAAAAGAATTAAAAAAAAAAAAAAAACTGAAAGAACTCAAAAGGTACAAACCTCATCGCCCCACGAGCGAGCCCGCTCCCTCAACGGTCTGAGAGCTTCTACAGGCTTTAAAACTGCAAAGCCAAACCATATTCCAAAAACAACTCGAACCCATAACCCTAGTTTTCTAGTCCTCCTCCTTTGAAACCACAACAAACCCAAACTTTCCCAGGTAACCATGTCAAACACCACCTCAGAAAACCAAAATTTCAAGCAGAATTCAATTCAAAAACAATACTTTACTCAACAAGCTGACGATCTCCAACAACAAGAAGGAAAAAAAGAAGAAGCCCAGATGAAAACGACACAAACCCACCTTCCATGAATAAGCTTTATTTGCTTCGAATGGAATCAAACATTTGGAGCAACCCACCAAACAAACACAGCAGACAAGAGTCAGATAATGGAAAGTGAGAGCTCAACTGACTGAAAGTTATTAAATTTATAAGCAACTGACTAAAAACAAACAACCCAACGAGACCGTCACTAGTGGGTTTCGGACCAGAAGCTGTACAACTCAAGTAAGTACACAAGTTAGATGGAAGGTGGTATTTTGGGCAGTTTGGATTTCCATCGCTCCTTTCATTGGTTGATCTTATTCTCTTTGTTGACAATTTGACGCCTTTCTGTTCTGTCCTGTTCTCGTCTCTTCTCTGCTTTGATTTGGTAAATGCAGGTCAGAGAGAGAAACAGAGGCACTCGCCAGTCTCCAGTACTTGTTCGATCACGCGCTTTCTGCCGCTGTCTTACGCACGCGCTCTATGATTTAGTACAGAGCAGACACCTTACGACTTGTAATTATTTTATTTAATAAAATTATAAACTAGTGTCATAATCATTTTGACTTGCACTATAAATAAATTGCAAATGGGAATAATTTGGGAACAGATTCAGAAATTAATTTGAAAATAGGGTGAAAAGATATATATATATTAATGAATTCAAATTGGAGTTGATAGGTTTAGATGTGTATTGGTTTGGATGGTTTAGTTGAACCAATTCAAACTACTGATAATCATTTGTTTTACTTGATAAGTAAGCTATTTGGATATCAAAAATCTCATCCAATACATAAGCTTTTTGACTGGCAAACTAGGTGGCTATGGATAAACATGTCTAACTGTAATTGGTTTGGACTAGTGGTATAAGGCAGATGAACACCCAAGATTATGAATTCCAATTGGTAAATTCTTGGAATTGTGACCAGTATTTACTTGTCATAGAGGTGGGCAAGGGCAGGCCAACATTATGTATGCCTGAAATCTTGACTTGTACATAATTTGTTCATCAATAAGATTTGACTACTATAAATAGTGGTAATGATAATGTATTACTAGATCATGAAATCTAAGATGTCCTATAATGTATCCCGCTGAACCTAAGTAAACTGTTAACATTGTAGATTTATAAGCATGAAGGCTAGGTTGTCTTACAATGTATCCAGTTGAATCTAAGGTAAACAATTAAAATGGTAGATTTAGGATTGAATTTTATTCACAACAATATCACAATATCTTATGGGTTTCATTCATTGATCAAGAACATAAGGGAAGCTATTCTCTGATAGAAAGTCAGAACACTTTGAATTTACTTAAAAATTGGGGAATTTTAAGAATAATTCAAAGTAGAGTGGCCCTTGAAAAATATCGTGTATCTAAAAATTTTAGATATCATCATTATATTTATAAACTAATAAATACTCTAATATTATAAGTTTCTAATACTTGACAACTCCATAGGTTCTTTTTAATCCCTCAAACTATCAATCTTTATAGTTTAGATTTGTCTATATGTTAATTTTTAGTATTAGACAACAATTAAAAAAACTTTTTAATCTTTGGTGCTTGAGACTTGTTGATCTACCGACTTTTAGTTATAGATGATGAAAAAAAAAAAAAAAACCTTTTAAGTCTATCGGTATGTGACCATGTTTAAATGTTTTGTTAGTTTTGGTCATCTTTTACCAATTGTTTCTTACAGGAAAAGTAAGTTGATCTTATTATAAATCCAAGCTTCTTCAAAAGCATATTAATGGAGAATGAGAGCAATAAAAGGGCAGCTTCAAGACATGGTTTCTATTTCTTGCTCATGGCCATGGACAAACATTGATGACTACTTAATAAGGGTATTTACTCTGACCCTTAGATAAATATTAAGAAAACATTTATATCTATACTTATACTAAACTAACACTTATCTTTAAAAAACGAATACTTATCTTCAGATTTGTTTGGGTAAGTGTTAATTTTTGAAGGAAAAATTTTAATTTTTGAGAGATAAATATTCATTTAGCATAAATATGTTTTTTTAAAATTTATCTAGGGTTAGAGTAAGTTTCCTCTACATAATAGTGCAGCTTTGAAGGCCTGGTGAAATATCTCTTAATGTAAAATTTGGATTACTATTGAACGAACAGTGGGATATTTGTTTTGGACGTCGTCGCTAGTGGTTATTATCATTGAAGGCCTGGTAAAATATCTCTTATTTTAAGAAACCAATGGATGTTGACTTAATTTGACCAAACCACAGGGGGACTCTGGAGTTTACCCACATTTTAAAACCCAAAGCCTTGCATTTCTATGGATTCAAAGAATCACCCTCCAGAACTCTCTGCGTCGCGGAGTAAAGAGTAAGAGTAAGAGTAAACGATGCAGAACCCAAAAGCGAAAGGAACAGTGTCATCACTCTCGTCAATGTTTCCGGCCGAAGAGGCGCAGAAAGCAGCGAGGCGCGTGCAGGACGCGATGTCCGAGAAGCAGGAGGAGCTGAACCGAGTAAAGGGATTCATCGCCGATAACACAAACCTCATTAACCTCGTCCAGAAACTCCCCGAGGAACTCCACCATGATATCATGGCGAGTCACTTTCATTCCCTATCACAACCCTACAGGTGTCCCTCTCTCTTTGTGTATTGTTGATTGATTGTATGTTTTTCCTTATTGTAGGTTCCGTTTGGGAAAGCGGCGTTTTTTCCTGGCCGTTTGATCCACACCAATGAGATTCTGGTGACTTTCTATTATTATTTTTCTAATAATTTTAAATATTAAATATCTCAGTTGCCTTTGTACCTCCAAAAGCACTTCCAAAATGAAAGGAAAAGCGTTTGGAGAAGTTGCTTTACTTGAAAGCCTTTTCTGGTGTTTTAGTAGAAGTAATTTTGCTTTTCTAAAGCACTAACAAATGCGCTTGTAATTTGAAGGACTGATAAAAGGGTAGAAATTGGCTGCATTGTAAAATTTTGTCATAGTATAAGCTTTGAGGAATGTCTTAAGAATGTAATTTAAGAAGCTTTAGTTACCGACTTACTATGGTTTTAGGTTCTTTTAGGAGAAGGGTATTATGCTGAGAGAACATCCAAACAAACTGTTGAGATTTTGAAGAGAAGAGGGAAGATTTTGGAGTCCCAAGTTGATTCTCTCAAGGCCATGATTAAAGATCTTCAAATGGAGGCTTCGTTTTTCGATGCCACTGCTTCTGAAGCGGCGGTTAGTTTTGTCTCTCATTAGTCAGGAAGTTGTTGCGATTGTCTCATATTTAAAGAATATGATTAAATTAATTCACCTCTGGAGTTTCATATATAACAGAAGGGTATGTTTACTGATAGTCAGTGACTGGTACATGACAGGAGGGTCTTGTCGAGATAAGGGAAGAGTATGTGGAGGAAAAATCTGAAATGACATCTGAATCAGGCATGTTCCCCTTTTTATTTTTATTTTTTTTTAATCGGTTGCTTGGTATTAAAAGGTATTGATTTTTTCTTTTATCCCTTTCTGTTAATTGTCTGTTCGATTTCGTAATGCGGATAATTTGAATCAGATTTTTTAATATGAACTTTCCTTTTTCATTTTTGATACAATGCTCAGGTTCTGATTTTATGGTATACAATTAGCTTCTATGAATTGAATTATGATACCTATAAAACGTTTTTTTTTAGAGAAATTTTATAATTTTCATCCAAGGGCAAACTTGGTATTTATAGAGAAAAGGGGCATGTGGTAGTCTCATCTTTTACGTAATGGCGAATAATGTTTTATTTAGAACTGGTGAACGTTAGATTAATCTTTGCCACTTATCTACCTTGTGAAGTTGAAAAAAATTGCCACTTGTGTTTTCTTGAGTTTACTTTTTGTGAATTTGAGTGCTTCTGTTGGCCTCAATGTCCAGGATCATTTTGATCTTTGATTCATATTCATATTCACTATTGTCGACAGCTTTTGTAAATTGTTACATATCTATTGAAGATTTTGTTTCTTGTCAAAAGGGGGAAAAAAAGAAAAAGTTTTCAGCAACTAAGATGTCAATATCCTTTTTTTAGGTCCACTGAAACAAGATAATAGATTCTCTGAAGCAAACAACTCCCAAGTTGAAGATAAAGAATATGCTCGTATTATGTCCCGGTTGGATGAACTTGAACAAGAAGAACTTGCTGCTGAAAGTGACAGTAGGTATGATGAAAATAAAGAAATTAATACTGCTGAAGATGACAATGACAGTGATGAAGACGAGCAAGCTAAAGATGAAGAATATGCTCGCTTTATGTCCCGGTTGGATGAACTTGAGCTAGAAGAACTTGCTACTGACACTGACAATTGGAATGATGATGGTAAACGAAATAATACTGCTGAAGGTGACAATGAGAGTGACGAAGACAAGCAAGCCAAAGATGATTTTAATGAGTTTCCAGATCAGATTTCTCTTGGTCATAATATTAGATATTCAGAGGTACTGTTTACAGATTTCCTGGTGGGTAGAGATGTGGAAGTAGTTATTACAAATTTGTTATAATTATACTGAATGATTGAACAGGAGCTCATCTCAAGTAAACCACCACAGAAGACAAAAGATAAAAGCACTTCTGAAGTGTTCTCTAACAATCTTTGGCAGCAGAGTTTTACTGATCAGTCTGTAAGAGATAGAACATACTTATTCTCTCTTTTTTGTTAATAGTTTGGTTAATCTTGTCTCAGCTACTGATAATTGACTTATTGATTCATCTTGTATCCTTACTGAGCCAATTGATTTTCTGAAAATTCGTGAGCTAGTGTACAGGATTGACAGTGCAGGATGTACCTAAAGGTAAGTCTTTTACGGTTCTTTGTGGTATTATGTTTGAATTCTTATCATTTGTAAATTTGTAATTACTCTGAAAAAAAAAAAAAGCCTCTGTTAAATAGGAAATTGTTTAAACTATGAAAATAAAACAAATGAAAAAAGATTAAGCAGGCAATAATTGTTTTCATTTTCTTTTTCATGAATGCTCTAGTTCTTGTGGATTCTTTAGTAATGAAATTATGCTTTCCTTTCCTCATGTTGGAGCTAATTCACATAAGTATGTTTGCTTATCTGCTTGTTAGAGACAAATGATGCTATATTTATTAATGTGTTATTCCTTGCCCAATGAGACGACAGACGAAATTTGCTTTCTTTCCTTTAAGGATATATGATACTCTATTAGTTTTATTTATGAGCTCTCTTTCCATTTTTTATTTTTTCCATAAAGAAAGTCCATTGTTGAATGTTAAAGCATTTATTATTTTACTTACCATGTTAAGTGTTGTGGCTAATTCTTTTTTATTTATTTTACTGTTGCTAAGTATAATCTGAAAAGATGCTATTATGGATCTGTGGTGGTGTTCATGCACTAATTGTTCTCCTTGACAACCGTTATGGATTCTGGGAGTAGTATCTTTCAGTTTGCTATAATACATGTAAACATTCTACAGTATAAACATTTACTGGTATTTCTCAAGGTATGATGATTTAATGGGAGAAATTGCAGATTTGTTGTGAATTTTAATTAATTAATCTCTAAAACTCTGTTGAGACAGTCTTTTGACTTTTTATGCAGTTCTGTAACTAATGAGCATGCACATCCACCATCCATTGTGACACCATCCCAGCTTATGTTTACTAACAAACTAATCCCTTTGTTTTTTATTCAGATAATGTATCACATGGAAAGAATATAGCAGACAATGCGAAATCCATTTCTGCTGACAAGTCTTTAATGCTTCCTGAAGCGCAGGGGGATGTTGGAGCAGTGCCTTCATCAAGAAAGGAGGTAGTTAGTTTATGACTAATGATTGTGCTTGCTGGTTTTATGCTTTAGTGTCAGTAGTCATGTTATCTTTTTTCCTGGCATAATGTTGTTACTTCCGGCACCCTTCTCCTCTTCTTCTTTATATATATATATATATATTTTTTTTAGTAAGAGCAGACAAATTGATACCGTATATTTGATATGCTAAATCATGCCAGACTGGGAAGATTCAAATGAAACAATTCATTTTCTTACATCTAGATGCAAATTTTTTTAAATACATGTTGATCAAGTTGTATTGCCAGATTGTTCTAGCACCATCTACTGTATATTTCAAAAGCTTATAAATGCAAAATGACTTGCAGAATCCAAATTGTTGAATTTACACTTGCACCACTGCAATTTGGAGGTTTATGTTATTTCCTTTTGGCTCTTGGGAGGTTATTTGAAAATCTTCTCTGAGACCATTACACATGATGTTGCATAATTCTGCATCTTTGTGGGTGTGTGCAGATGCCACAAAATTGGTGTTGCACTGGCATTTATGAAAATGGTTGAAATTAAAAAAAGTGAATATGGCTTTTTAATTTTAGCAAACGTCCTAACAATGTTTTTTTATAGATTTGACATTAACAATAAGTTATCATCATTGGTTGCTCGTGTATGTCAACATTCTTGCAAATGTTTAGGGGCTACTAGCTCTCCCAAGTCCACTTACCATACAACTTTTTATTAACAGGTATCCGCCCAGACTCCGAAAGCAGGTTTTGATAGGCACAAAGTATGTTACTACAACTTTTCCATTTCAGTTCACGGACATGAACTTTTACCTAATGAAGAAATTTTTCGGGGGAGTGGATATGAAGCATAGGAAAAAAAACGTAATTGTGTCTGAAAGGTTCCTGATTTATATGTCATCTACTGTTTGCAGGCTTTTACAGGCACTATTTTAGAGCACACTCACAATATACAAACTAGTCCAGTGGAACAGCTTGGGACCGCATCAAAGGTATTGCTTATCCATACATATCTTGACGATGATCTTTGTTTGCTTTTTGACTTCAAATCTCATTTGTGGGTTTGGCTGCTGCAGCCTTCTGATTCTCAACCTTCAAAGCCAGTTTCCAGATTTAAGATGCAGAGAAGGTAGCTGCTGATTATTAAAAAGGGGAGACATGTGGGCAACTATACTTGATATTTGTCATTTAGTACTTGACAAAATATAAATCCAAGTGTTGGATCTCTCTGATGTCTGCCATCAGAACAAGTTTTCCAATGTAACATATTTTTAGTAATTTCGGATCTCCACTTGAGAGTGTCTTGTAACTTCTGAACAAACGCTCTGATCCTCTCATATCAAACATATGCTATTTTCACAGTAACACGACAGTACAATAACAACCAACTAGAAAGCATATGGCTAAATACGGCCACCCAAGATGAAAGAAAAAATATATATATATGGTACATAATATACAATTATGAGTTAACACTTTATCCTTCAACCATCAGGCATCTTTTTTCTTTTCTTGTAGTCTTGAAGCACTTTCTTCCTCTCAGTAGGAGTTGCAGACAATACCCACTTGCTAAATTCAACCTCTCCCATATCCATGAACTGAGCAACGAGGCTGTATTGGACCTTTTTCCAGTCCCTGAACGAAGACATGTTACCATTCTTATCATCTAATTTTCTTTTCTTTTCGGAAGGTATGTGCAGTGTTGAACTATCATCCTGCGGGATGTTCACTTCTATCTTCCCAAGTTGATAGTTGACAATGTCTTCGTTACGATGAGCGTACACAATTCCTAAACATCAGGGACAGGGACGTTAGCAAACGTTAACAATCATTATCACTATGCTCAAACCAACTCTACAACACACAAGAAAATAACATGTATTACCAAAGCATAAAGTAGTAAAAAAGGGAAAAACCAACAATTATAATTTGAACTCACCCAAATCTTCAAGCAGTGGTTTGCATGTGGTTGCTCTCTCCAGATCACTAGACTTCCTGTTCTCAGATCCTGATACAAGTGATACACTTGCTTTTTTTGAGGGAACGATATAGGTCCCAATCTCCGACAATTCCTGAGTTGTTTTAGGGCACTGCCCCTGTTCTTGTCTCTGTTTTTCATGTAACTCAATGATTTCACTGGTAAAAAGCTTATCCGAAAGATCACGGAAAAGATTGCAAATTCCAAATAACTCGCCTTGAAATTCCTTGCAATCCTGAGAAGAAGGTAACTATATTAGATGCAAGGACACAAGAAGTTTTTTATACAGATTCAAAATGCTAGAAGGAACCAGACACACTTGCACTCACAAAAATTCCCCAAGTACCCCTCCAAAAGAAATCTCACATCCTTTTAATCTTTTACCTGGACACCTTCAAAGTATCGTTTTTCCATTTTCCCTGAAACAGCAATATTTGATAGCTGCTGCTTGTAAACCTGACGGGTATAAACAAGTTCCTCAAGGGAACCAGCAGAGAGAAGGCGGAATACCACGACGTGCCGCTTCTGCCCAAAACGAAATGACCTGTCCTGGGCCTGTAAATCTTGGGCAGGATTCCAGTTTGGGTCAAAGATAACCACACGGTTTGCGCTTACAAGATTCAATCCAAGTCCACCAGCTCGAGTTGATATCAAGAATACCTGCAGTAAGGAATTAGCATTCAAAATAAAATTAAAGCAAAAATTCCGACTCATTTTCTGTTCTTTAAAAACTACCTGTTTGCTTGGACTTGAATTGAAGTCATCAACAAGAGACTGCCGCAAGTTGGTTGGAGTGGATCCATCAAGTCTTGAAAAGCTATAGCCTCTGCGTATAAGGAATTTTTCCAGTATGTCCAACATCCTGACATATAGCAAGCTCAGCTTCAGTAGACAAAAAGGAGTCACAGTCCGGCAATAGCATGTATGTGAAGGGAAAATAGTCACACCAGCAACTACCTTATCATGAAAAATTGTAATAATATCCTAAGAAAAAACTGTTATAAGTTTTTTGTAAAACATAAACTAGAGAGCCTAAAAAGTGAAGTCTGGAACATGACCTGACCGAGTAACTGAAGAGGAGAATTTTGTCACCCTTTGATGCCCAAGACAACATTAACTTTTCCAAGGCTCGCATTTTGCCACAATGTTTAACGTCGCTTAGGCCCATGAAACTCTCACTTTGAGCATTCCCTCCTACCAAATCAATATCAGGTCCAAAAACAGCAGATGCAAACTCTGCATCTTTCATTTGTTTGTCTGGTTCATCTCTAGGGTTAGGCTTAATAAGCTCCAGGTGATTGCTTATCTGTGAGGCAATTCAAACATGTAAGCATGAACAAGTATGACAACAGAACAATATTGTTAATGGCAACTTGTTGCCATCCCGGGGATTTTATTTCTAAGATTCTAACACCCAACTTTTTTCTTCAACCTCAAATAACCCCCACCTGGTACAATTAGAAGTGCACTAATAATTGACTTTTCTTGCTTGACTAACATTCATGGTAAGAAAAACAGCAAAATTCAAAAGCAAATTGACCTGTTGAAGCTTGACAAGGCAAGGAAGGACAAGGCAAAATGGACATGAATCGCATCCATCAGGGTTATCCCTGTGAATATAAGGCCAGATGATTCCATCTGGCACAATCCTTTTGCAACATTCCACTTGGGCAAGAGGGCTTCCACAGCTACATGGGAGGTCCTTATTAATTAGGCACTGGATATCTGGTAGAAGTAACATTCTCGTATACACCCGCTTTTGCAAATCACTCATGGAACAAAATACAACGTTATCCTCCTTTCCCATCATGAGATGCCCAATAGTTTCCTCCTTTGTCCTTCTTAACATATATTTATGAAGAACTGCCACTAGATGCTTTTTTCGTTCATCAGCAATGCGGACAAATCTTTCGGGAGCAGTTGACCTCTGGCCATGCTTGAGTGGCTCATCATAAAACTCTCGGAAGTGTTCCCGTGTCCCCAAGGATCCCGGTGCAACCCAGTCAAAGAGATTATACAGTTCCATAATTTTGTTCTGCATAATGGTTCCCGTGAGACCGATACGTTTCTTAGTTTTAATCTCTAAACAAGCTGTATAAAGTTTTGACTTTTCATTCTTAAGCCTGTGTGCTTCATCAACTATTACAATCTCCCATTTAACCTCTGACAAAATGCTGCCATGGATTCTGTAAGTGTCAAAACTAGTTATCAGTACCTCAACACCATAGGCTTCAAGTTTTTCAAGAATTAAATCACGATTCGCGCCATGGTAAACGGAGACATTAAATGTAGACCACCTAGAGAATTCAATCTCCCAGTTGTGGATTACAGAAGTGGGGCAAATAATCAGCACTGAGCCCTTCTTCCGTACCTTATTTTCTTTCAATATTGCACTGTCACCAAATTCTCCATCTTTTCCAAAGACAGCAGCAAGAAATGCAATTGTCTGGATTGTCTTTCCTAGCCCCCTATTCCAATTTTTTATAAAAAACAAAAAATAAACTGTATTAACACTATAAAAAGTTTAATAAGGGTTTATGTAGGACGACGGATAAATACTGTAAATATATCACTTCAATGCCAAAAAAAAGAGTAGCATTCAAAAGTTTTATAGGGAATTCTAGTATTGGTAATAATATGGACAGAACAAAAGATCATATTAAACATCTAATGTTTCGTATTAGAGTATTTATATAGTATTCAATCTAAATGAAACCGAGAGTGGGCATTCTAAACAGACTAATAATATAGAAATGGATAGAGTAATTCACAACAAGAGGACTACAGAGTATACGAGCTAGGAAGATGTCAACAACATTAACTAGAAACAAAAAGTCATAAATGTCATCAATACAACAATCTACTCACATATCATCTCCAAGAACACCTCCATGGTTGTTTTTGTGTAATTTATACAAAAACTTCACTCCCTCTCTTTGATGTTCAAGCAACCTGCAGTTGATAGAAGCAGGAACCTACAACAAAAATAAATAAATAAAAACCTATGAAACCTCCATTAAAAATAATAATAATAAAAACTTCAATTGAAAAACTTCATATGCATATAATCACCTGCATAGGTGGAACATCTCCATCCTCTGACAAGACTAATGGCACAAATGGCCCGGTGTGATCAAACTGACATTGACCCAACTGGGGTCTCCCAAATTTCTCACCTTCTGGCTCTTTTTCCTCTTCTTCTTCATAAAAATCCTTGCTTTTCTCAACTGGGAATTTACGTTGGGTTTCAGGGTTCTGCTGTGACAAAGAAAAGTAATCTTCTTCGAGGCGTTGAAGCTGCCGTGAAAGAGAGGATTTTGGGGGCCTTCTTGGGTTAATTAATGGGTCATTTGATGATTCTTGGGACAACAAGGTGGATTTTGTGAAAGATGATTTCTGTGAGAGGCTTGAACAGGGCTTCAGGCTTTCTTTAAAGCTGCGCAGCAATGACATGAGAGTCTGAAGAAAAATTGTGGCAAAAGTTTCTGCTAACTGGCTTTGAGATTTGTGAACATTGATTAGTTATTCTTGGTTTTTCAAAGCGTTTGTCGCTTTCGAGAAAACAAAAGAGCCAACCGCCATTAATCTCCTTAAACCGATTTTTTTTAAATGATATTATATAATTTTAAGTTCATATTTAAAATTCAAAAAACTCACAATTTTTTTATTATTATAAATTTATTTATTTATACAAATTGATGTGATATGATCTGCATAGTATCACCACAAACATTTTCTACAAACTCAACACTATAAATTGATGTGGCATTTCTTTCTCTTCTTTCCCTTCTTTTTTCAAGTGAAATTTCTTACATGACTGACAAATGGAAAATAAGATAGGAAGATATTGATTTTGTTAACTAAAAATTAAAGAGGCTTCAAGCCTAATCAATCCAATACTGTAAGAAAGATTTTACATTACAACTACTAAAATTCATTTAATTGATTTATTTTCTAAATAATAGTGCTCTAACTTTTCTTCTTAATATTTATATAACTTAGCAACTTTGGCTGCAATTTATCTTCTTTGTAAATTATATGTATGTATAAATGGAAAACTTGAGAAGCTCATTTTGGCATCTTTAAATTAATTTGGTAAGATTATCCTTCATAGTTTCCAATTCTCTCAATTGTAATGATACAAGAGAGAAGTCAAGGTCTCACTCAGTGGACTCATTTATTGGAAATTATAAACTATCCGATTTTGAAAATCTTTGACATCTTCTGTAAACAGTATAAATAATTAATTTAGCAATTATATAGATATGATAATTTATGGGCATAAGAACAAATAATAATTTTTTTTTACACGATAAATATGAATAGTTTATAGATGTATTCATTTTATTATTTATTTGATAACATCAATTTGAGATACAAAATTGAGAAATAAATTTTATACTCCTAATATTGCTCTTTAAAATGTTCGATCAGCAAATTATCAATTTTTGAGTCAAATCATATCATGGTTAAAGGAAATCTTGTTCAAAACTAATTGATATTTTGTTAGAAAGTATTTTTGATAGCGACAAAAGCACTTCCCAAACGTATTTCTTTTACGTAAAACAAAAAGCTTTTTGCTTTTCCCTCGAAAGAAACAGTAACGTACGCTGAAGAAGATTTTAGAAATCAAGTTTCAGGTATCTGAACTTAACGAAGAAGAACAAAACTTGGATTCTATTAAACTCTGACGATGAACCGTTGCATCTCTCACATGTCGCGACGTGTAAAGTGTTTATAGCTCAGACAAGTAAAGTCCCTCTTGAAACGCCTGCATTCTCATTAACAACAAAACAAATATACACTTCATGTCCAGCTAGGCTTGCCTATTATATACACTGCGTTTTGCGTGCTCTGCAACGGTAACCTCATCACCACTTTCTGTATAAATCACTCACCAGCCATGCACTGATTCCTTGTCTTGCTTACTGTTGCCTCTCTGGTGATCAGAGTTTTCTGTGTTCTTTTTCAGCCTTCCTGTGGGCTTGCTGTTGTTTAGAATGGAGTTGAAGAAATATTCAAGCTGTTTGTTGCTGGTGATGTTGTTGGGTTGTCTTAGCTCTTCTCAGGCTTACAAGTTCTATGTTGGTGGCAAAGATGGCTGGGTTGTGACGCCTACTGAGAACTACAATCACTGGGCTGAAAGAAACAGGTTTCAAGTTAATGATACTCTTTGTAAGGCCTCTCATCTCTCTTTAGTACTCTTTTTGTTATATAATAATTTATCTTCCACATGATGTTCTCTAACTATGGAGCGTTCGACTAAAAAAAAAACTGTTGATCTACCAGTGTCAAGCTGTCATTATACTGCCTAAATTTTTGGTACCGTGATCAATTATCAAAACCCCTTAATTTTGATCATCTCTCACAATCTTTGTATTTATTTTGCAGATTTTAAGTACAAGAAAAGATCAAATTCTGTCCTGGTTGTAAACAAGGACGATTACTATTCATGCAACACAAAAAGCCCTCTAAAATCCTTAACAGAAGAAGGAGATTCAATCTTCCATTTTGATCACTCGGGTCCTCACTACTTCATCAGTGGCAATTCTGATAGCTGCAACAAAGGACAAAAACTCATTGTTGTTGTTATGGCTGTGAGAAACAAAACCCACCACCATGTTCCTCCATCTCCTTCTCCGGCAGCGGGCTCACCGCGGCCTTCTCCATCTCCTGAATCTACTCCTTCAATGCCACCTCCAGTAGAGTCACCAAAGAGTACCTCCACTAATGCTCCAGCGTCTACTCCTGTCGAGGCACCAAAGTCTAGTGATCAGGTTTCCTCTGATGCAGAGGCTCCGGCACCAGCTCCACATAAATCGGGTACGGGTTGTTTGGGTTGTTCTCTTGGGTCGGTTTTGGGTTATAGCGTTGGAACGACTGTGGTTCTGTGTAGCATTCTTGGAATGGTTTAGCTTCTTTTGGTAAATATGAAGGCTAAGGGTTCTGTTACTTGGAGCTATTAGCATCAACTCTAGAAGTTATTGAGGAGAATGCGACAGTTAATACTTTATTTTATTTTATTTTATTTTTTCAGTTCATTTTATTATTTTTAGTGTAATGTGTTTAGCTTTTAATCTATTTCATGTGTAGTTACAGATTTGGTATATCATGAACCCTTTTTTTATCTCTACTTTTTAATTTTGACTCGTTAGTATTTAGTTTGATGAATCATATTCTCAAACACCAAAAACAAATATGCATGTTAACACCAACTCGATATTATATATTAATTATCAGCTTTCCTTATGAAAGAGAAATTTATCACTGAGATATGTAACGATATCCATACACTAATCATGATTTATCAGTAGTATATATGTTAATTAATCTGGTTTTTACTCTAAGAGTACTTTAAAATTTGATTGATTATTTATGCTAATGCCTGCTACATGGGTAAGTGACTGGTATGGGGAATTTACTCTGACCCCCCAATTAGATTTCACGAAAAACACTTAACCTCACACTTTTACTAAACTAACACTTATCCCAAAAAAAATTAACACTTACCCCCCAAATATTTGAGGGGGTAAATGTTAGTTTTTTATGAGTATTTGGGGGATAAGTGTTAGTTTAGTAAAAGTATGGGGTTAAATATTTTTTTGAAATTTAATTGGATGGTTATATAATTTCCCCCATAAAAAATGGGGCAGTCACTTACCCCAGCCGGTGTCATATGTTTCCACTTTTTTTCTTCTTTAAAATTTAATTAATTGATTATGTTTATACGTAGAAAACCATATTTCTTAACTCTTCCATTCATTAATATTGGTACTTGACTATCACAAAAATGGTTAGTCACTAACCATATGCTGATAGTTTGGAGGTATTGTACATATTATTAATATGATTGAATTAAAAGATACTCAAAACTAAAAGAGGTGTTTAAAAAATAGATTAAACACAACAAATTTAAATATTATTATCATATTCAAGAGACTATCGTCCTTTTTTTTTTTGTTGTTGAACTTTTACATAATTACATTTGACCACTTGATTCGTGTTGATTATCAAATTGCAGTTATGGTGTCTTAATATTTTTCGTAAATATACATTTTTTAAATAATTCTTTTAATTTTGATTCTTTTTCACAACAATGTCTATTAAAGTATTACTATTACTCATTTACTTTTTACATGTAATTTTGGTCTTTGATAAATAACCCACCCTCCTCAAATTTAGATGTAATGACTTTTTAGATTAGAAGTTACCTAAATGTTCCTAATAATATCCAAAATTCATTCCATATGATTCCCTCTTTGGAAATGATTTTTAGAGAGAGAAAACCATTAAAGTAAGTGGTTCTAACAATTCAAAATACTTTTAATGATTTGAAATCCATTTTTGAATTTAAAAACACTTCCAAATTCATGCCTATGTTTGAATGTTGGAACATGTTTGAATATTGGAACGGGTTTGAAACATTGAATCTTAATTGTTAGGATTTTAGATCTTGTTTTAAGTTGTTTATGTTTGATTTGAGTGTTTAGGATGAGTTAATAATTTTATTTGATGAAAAAATGAAGTTTTAATATATAAAAATAATGTTTTTGAACAGAGGTTGAAGAAGATTGAGACACTCATTTACATATGATGTTGCACTCGACATCAGACAACAATCAAAGGTGTGTCTAATGTCGATTTTCGATGACAAACGCCCTATTGGGTTGCTGTCTGATGTTGAACTCAACATTGGATATAGAAATGAAAGATATTCGACAATAGTCGTCCCTTTCATTTCTCTGTCAAATGTTGAACGTGACATCAGAAGTTTCTGATCCAACGACAAACAAAAAGTTGTTTGATTGTGTTGGGCATGGTGCTCGACAGTCATCGAGTTCGAGTTCCCAACCTTTGAAAATCCAATCAAGAAAAAAGATGAACATTTAGGTAACTTTTGACTGAGTTATCACATCTAAATTTTGGGAGAGTAAATCATTTACAAATACTCCTAAATTTGGGATTAAAAAATTATTTTCCCTAGAATTAAAGAATTTAGTATTTTTAAAAAAAAATTATATAATTACATGGATAAGTAGGCTAATTAAAACAAAAATTGAAAGTACAATTTAAAATTCTTCCATCGTATGCAGCCAAATTAAGGCAGAATGTGACAATAATGCCCCTAAGAGGTTAGGAAACAACAATCATTTTCTCCTTGGCAATACCCCAATTTCCCTTGGAAGATCCCTACTTTTGTTTTGTTTCTCATCTTCCAAATTTCCCTCCATTTCTCTTCACTTCCAAACTTGAGCTTTAAATCATGGCCTAATCACACTTCAACGGCCGTCAATACTTCTCCCAACGGTACGTATTCTTTGCTTTCCTCACCTGATTCTTCAACTCATTTGCAGAATTTAAATTGTTGTTCACGTTTGTGAATCAAAAGAATAAGCTTTTACAACTCTCTTCGCTAAGATTCAGAGCTCGTGAATTTCACTACTTGAGCCCTTGTTTGTTCAATTATGTTAAGTGAAATTTATTCAGATCTGATTGTTAGCCATAAATATCAATGTCGTCGCCTAGGTGTTTGATTCATGCTTATGATGATAGGTTTTTTGAGATCAGAATGTGGGAGATTATGAGAAAAGATTTTTGTTTTTTGATAATTGAAATCAATTTTGTATTTAGTCTGTATTTTCAAAAACAATTCAGTTTTTGATATATTACAAGTAGATGACATTCTTAATTTCAGCCAGCGTGATCCCAAAAAAAAAAAAAAAAGCCATTATGCGACTTATGATGTTGAATAGAAACTTTAATACTTTTTAATGGTTAGCTTACTGATACTAGTATCTTCTTAGTAATATACCGCAATTTTGAATTATTGGTTAAACGAAAATAAAAATTGTTTGTTCCTAGTTTAAGTCCTGACTCCTGATCAAGTCGAGAGCCAGAGGTCATTCCCTTGTTCTTGACATGCAATTGATGTTTGAGGGATTTACTAATAGAAATCTCTTGTCGTGAGAGCCAGTTGGTAAGTCATTGAAGAAAAATGAGGATGGAAGAAAACCCGCTTTATTAGTTGTTCCACTAGTTGAGTAGCGGTGGCAGTTTATTATGAGCTGAAGCTGCAGTAATATCTTAGTTTTCCTTTAGCTGAAGACATTAGTGTAACTACTTTCTCTCAGTTCTTCTTATGGACATGATACACCTACATGGATTAGGTTAGAGGTTTTGTTAGCTTAAACAATGAAGTGCTCATATTAACTACATATTGATCTGCTGTTTGTCAAGGGGCATCAAGTGTCAAACCCTAGGAAATACAATTTCAGGCTTTTCCTATGGCATAGGCGTTGTATAGTTTGCTGGGAAAATGTCATCTTGGCACCACCTATTGTCACTGAGTATGTCAGTATAGTCTCAAGTTTCAACTTGTTTGCATGTTTTGGGTGTTTTTGTACAAGAGAGAGTATAGAATAGGATGCTGGAGTTTGTTTAACCCCAGCAAGCAGCAGGTTAGTCCATGATTTGGTCTACATTGAGTGGAATAACAGAAGAATATTATTAATATCAATTTTCTAAGTTATGTATTTTAATTGATGAGATAATTGTCCTATTTTTTATAGGTATTTTACAATTCTGCAATTAAAGAATAAGAACACTGTAGGAAGACAAATACAGCTTCAAATCCTTCAAATATATTGTTAATTTGTTAGTTATTTTATCGTAGACAATAATTTAGAAATTTGAGAAAGAAATTGAAAATACTGTCATTCCTAGTAATTAAATTAGATGTGAGATTAAATTCGGCAAAATGTTTTTATAACTTCAGTTATTAATAATAATAGATGCCACAAATTGCTGGGCCTGCGTCGATTAAGGCCCACGTTGTTCGGATATGTTTGTCGAAGCCCATCGCACAATATGTGGGATTCGCAGGAATGACTGGCTCATAGCTTAACTTAAGCCTCTCCGTATCTGATCATATTTCACATCAATTCACGTCACAAATAAAATACAAATTAAAAAAGGGATTCCAATCAGAAAACTCTGAATACTTAATTTTTTCTGTACATCAATTGTTGAATTCTAAATATATGTAACGTTTCTCTTATTTTCATGTTGAGATTCACAACAAAATCAAGTTAGTATTTTTTTTAATTTAATTGAAAAATATAAATAGAAAGGATAAAATTAATGTTTTTATATAATTGTTTTTTGTAAGTAATTTTATTTATAGATATTTTAGTAATAAAATATTTTTGTAATGTAATAAGTGTATAGTTTTTTGGGTGCATATAACTCTATCCATTGAAAAATAAAAATAAAAAAGGATTGAAACGTACACGCATCTTGTCTTAGAAAAGGTTGTCTAGTAATTAAATAAGATAACTAACTTTGAGGGAGCGAAATGAAAAATAATCAAAATTTTAAATATTTTGTTTTGTCTAATCAAAACAGGTCACCATTGGACCTTAACTATTGATCTATGCTCGTTAGACTCTTAACTTGTTATATGCCTAAGCTCTATTCCATATGGCTAATCTATCGATGTGAAAGGCTAACAACAATGAACCAATATTTAAGGATCCAACAATGACCCATTTTAATTAATTAAATAAAAAAATTTAATTTTGGTTTTTTCATTTCATCCTATAGAATATATACTGTAGCATAATGTAATATAAAGTGTATGATGAGCAAAGACGTAACATAAAGTGTAATAATATGTACTGATTATTATTAGGGATAATGTATGATATGTAAAGAAGAATAGTATAGATACTTTGAAGTGTACCAGTGAAGTGTAAAATAGGAATAATATAATGATGTATGTAATGAGTTGTAAAATAGATTCATTTATGATAAGAATGAATCCTAATATAGTATATTGACTCTGCAATATAAGGATGCGAATGTGAAGATATTTGGTAGAGCTCGTTGAGCATCGAGTCTCTGTGAAGAGTCCTTGAATCCAAGGGTTGTAATCTTCTCATGTAAATAAGGAGTATGCTTATATCATATTATTTAATTATTTTTCATTTTGGTATAAGAGCCTAAAATAACTCATTTTCATTTGGGGTACACCGCACTTGAACCTACAAGACTGATCTCTAAATTTCAGTCGTGCATCATAAATTTTTGCAAGTGCTGTTCTTGCATGAAGATGACTTGTCCACATATTATGTATATCATCTTCCACATGATCATGCTCAATAACCTAAATCTATAAATCCTGTGTGAAGTAGCTGGAACGTTAACTTGATGGGAGACAAAAACGCAAAGCTTAAACGTTTCTCTTGTAATGCTCAGAAATGAAAGAGTCATGAAATGAATTCATATTAATCTTATATTAACTGAGTCCCTTTTTCTTCTCTTCCTATGTCTCTTGGAAGGAGAGAAGATGGAGCCGTCATCCTCATGGTCGACGCCAACGAACGGTATTACTGGTGCAACTGTGGTGACGCAACCGCACGACCAAAACTGCTTTAAGGTGACAGGGTCGTCTCAGGCATATCTGAAAAGCGATTCAGCGAGTGGAACAAGAGCTCTAGCGGCAGAGCTGTGCCGCCACTTTTATACTCTTGGTTGGGTATTGGTTACGGGTGGCAGCATAACCATCAAAGTCCATGATGACTCTGTTCCGAAACCCCACCAGCTCATCATGTCTGCTTCTGGTACCTCCTCTTTCACTCCATAATACAAAGTTATCTAGTTGTATATAGCGTAAACAGAAAGGGATGCAATGAGAGGTTATAGGGCGGACCCAAGAATAAAATTTAA
>JANLJB010030790.1:0-32475 GCA_026212285.1 Bursera cuneata | reverse complement strand
ATGACAAAACTTTTCAACGCCATGTGTTATGTCAACAACATCACAATAATTAACATAAGACATAAACTAATAAATTATTCCTCAATCAATAGCGATTGCAATTGGATTGATCAAGCCATGCATGTACTTGGGAGACCACCATCGGTTTAATGGTCAAATCATATCGCAATTTGTGTAGCCCCCATCTTGCTTAACTATTGTCAATATGCTTGTCATCATGTCAACGTTGATTTGCTAACTATCTATGTATAATAATAAGTTGATTACCAATTTGTAATGTTGAGTAGTATCGTGTAGCATTTAATGTTCTAAAGAGCTTTGGGCTTTCGCTGTCACAAGCCACAAGTGAAGGTGTGACCCTCTTCTTTTAACTATATTAATTCTTCCTAACTTTCCTGTGCTAACCAAACAAGAATATTGAAGAAAAAGCAAACCTGTGAGCTGGCGTGGCGCCCTTAGCCAGCTACATTCTTCTTTCTTTTTCTTGTGTTGAATGCTCCAATAAGTTTACAGAGAAATAAAAAAGTCAACGACTGTATATGAACGCGAGTGATCTGGCCTGCTTCGAGTGGAATATAAATGAGGCAAGCAATTCATGTTAGCAGCAAGATTAGATGAGTACGTATGGTTCCCTCTTTATATAACATATAGTATGAAGTTAGGAAGTAGTTGAAAGGGCACCTAACAAATTTAAGGCTTTGTTTCTCTGTTTTTATCAAAATTATCTACTCCAACGATTAAAAAGACATATATCCTATGCACTGATGCAACTGGTGAAGCCATACGCTCTTATCGTCTAATTAATGAGGAACACATGAATATGCATGTAAAACACGGCATCCCAATACAAGTATGCAAAATCTTACACCATTTAACATTGGATTGAACTCTTCCTTCTGCACGACTTTGAAAACTAAACTGGGCTAGTTTAGATTTTTTTATAATAGTTTAACATATTGGGAAATAACAGCTCGTACCATACAAGTTCCTGGTCAACATCTTCTCAAGAATTCCATGTTCGATGGGAAAAGCTTAAATGGGGTTCCAAGAGCATTAATAATAGTCCAAGAAGATTGTACGATACTAGATAATATGGCTGTTGAAAATAAAACGCAAACAAGTGTCATGCAATTATAGGTTCCATAATATCATCATCAAAGCTATAATAACTATATGTTGAACTGATAATCAAAACAACAAAACTTTGATATGACAACTAAATGCAGTAATATATTTTCTCAAGGTTTAAATTCTCTACCAATTGAATGCTTTAATCTAAGCAATTAGCAAGTGATTAATATGCAAATGATGATTAGTTATTATTTATGTACTTTTATTTATTTATTAATGATCGATTTTAAATCTAATACATTTATTTATTTGTTTATTTCTTTCATATATTATTTATTTACTCATTCGCCGTTCTTAGTAGTAAATGCCTCTGATATAACCATTAATACATGGAGAAGTTGTTGAACCAAACTCATTCACTCACCCCTTCATGTGCTATAAAATGAATATACATCTTCACCTCCTCTACGGCACTCTCTAATTTCCTTTGATTAGCTCCGTTTCTGTTCTCAAAGATGGAGTTGATAGACATCCTTATAACCTTTTCGGCTATCATCTTTCTACGCCTGTGGTGGCGACGCTGGTCTACCACTGGTGGCGGCCCCAAGAACCTACCCCCGGGTCCACCCGGTTGGCCTCTTGTCGGAAACTTGATCCAAGTCATCCTCCAACGTCGCCATTTCATCTTTGTAATACGTGATTTACGTAAAAAGTATGGCCCAATCTTCACCATGCAGATGGGTCAACGTACTATGGTTATTGTCACGAGCTCTCAGCTCATCCATGAAGCTCTGGTCCAAAGGGGACCAGCATTTGCCTCCCGGCCGCCAGATTCTCCGATCAGGCTCGTGTTCAGCGTCGGGAAATGCGCCATAAACTCGGCTGAATACGGACCTCTGTGGAGAACTCTCAGGAGAAACTTTGTCACAGAGTTGATAACTCCTACGAGGGTCAGGCAATGCAGTTGGATACGAAAATGGGCAATGGAATACCACATGAAAAGGATCATGAACGAGGCCACCGAGAATGGCTTCGTTGAGGTAATGAGTAACTGCAGGCTCACCATATGCAGTATCTTGATCTGTTTGTGCTTTGGTGCAAAGATCTCCGAAGAACGGATCAAGTACATCGAAAGCATTCTAAAAGATGTAATGCTTATAACATCGCCACAACTCCCAGATTTCTTGCCGATTTTCACTCCATTATTTCACCGCCAAATGAAAGCAGCCAAAGAGCTAAGGAAGAGACAAATGGACTGCTTGGTCCCTCTGATAAGGAACAGAAAAGCTTTTGTGGAGAAAGGTGAAAACCCTAATTCAGAGATGGTGAGTCCAGTTGGTGCAGCCTATGTAGACTCGTTGTTTGGTCTTGAACCAACCAGTAGAGGCCAGCTAGGCGACGCAGAGATTGTGACATTATGCTCAGAAGTGATCAGTGCAGGGACTGATACTAGTGCGACAACTGTGGAGTGGGCTTTGCTCCACTTGGTGATCAACCAAGAGATTCAAGAAAAATTGTACAAGGAAATTGTTGCCACTGTAGGGAAAGATCAGCTCGTTCAAGAAGAACATGTGGAGAAAATGGTTTATCTCGACGCCGTCATCAAAGAAACTCTCCGCCGGCACCCGCCAGGCCATTTTCTATTATCACACGCCGCTGTGCAGGACACAGAGCTCGGCGGCTATGCGATCCCGGCAGGCGCATACGTGGAATTTTACACTGCATGGGTGACTGAGGATCCGGAACTGTGGTCGGATCCGTCAGAGTTCCGACCCGAGAGGTTCTTGGAGGGCGATGGGGTTGGTGTGGATGTGACAGGAACTCGGGGAGTGAAGATGGTGCCCTTTGGAGCTGGTAGGAGGATCTGCCCAGCTTGGAGTCTTGGAATCTTGCATATCAATTTGCTGCTCGCTAGGATGGTGCATGCTTTCAAGTGGTTGCCGGTTCCGGGCTCTCCACCCGACCCGACTGAGACTTATGCTTTCACTGTTGTCATGAAGAATCCCCTCAAGGCTGTTATATTTCCTAGATAAGATCACAAACCCTAAAAAATTATGCTAAGATATCGCTTAAAATCTACTGTACTTAGGTTGATTCATATTTTAAGTATCTGGTGAACAATTTTTGGATTGATAATTTTAATGTAATGGTTATATATTTTAAGGTGTGTTTCCAGGTTTGTGCCACTGAAAGCATTGTTGCAATGTTTCTTCCATTTTAGTGTTCCGTTGATAGAATATATCGTGGATTAACTCGTTCAATTCGAAACGACTAATTTGTTTACTTTGATGTGTTAATTAAAGAGATCGTCTCTCATAGATCACTAAGCTGATTTGGATCTAAATAGAAAACCAATTATTTCTCTAAACATTGCAAATTTTAGTACTTGAGCAAAAGTGATTAATTAGTTGTTATATTCTACAATGATTTTTATGTATAAACAAATGATAGAGACAGTAAAAGCAGTACTACATGAAGATCTAGATCACAATTGTTATCTTCCAATTAGGCAATAATGGTGGCATGGCCGAAGCCGGCACTATCATTATAATTATAGGACATTAATTAGATTAATCAGTTAATTACTAGAAATAGTGATATGCTGATGCAATGGCTTCCATACACGTATGTCCATACTTAAACACGCCTGACTCCGCCATTACTGCCCTGCCAACTGGCTTTTAATGCTTGGTAGTTCAGAAAAATGAATGATCTGAGCGTGAACGGTCAGGGTTCATGTGCATGACCCATCCGCCAATCCATTCAATGAATTTCATCACAATTTTTTCCGAATGTTTTCTTTCACAGTTTGTGGTTGGACATGTTGCAATTTGATGTTATGAATCTTATGATTGTATGAAGTAGTATTTTATGACAATAAGTTGTATATATATATATATATATATGCACTCCCTCTTTGTCTATTTTATTAATATTGTTCAAAATAAAAAATAAAAACGTATGAGAGCATTTAAATATATTGAAACCACACCGTATAAAAATAGACACACCACATTTAATTTCTGAATTTCAAGGTAGCTACGCAGCCTCTTTATGGTAAGATATTAATATAATTAGTTTAAAATAATATTTGTGTATTTAATGAGCTCCAATTAATATTAGTAAATAGCTAACCACCTTTGAAGACGATCAATACTCAGATAATACAACATCTTATTGAAGACCATGCTTTGAGAATGATTCAGACATGAATCTCTTGAACTTGAGCCATGATCTTCTTTCTGTCCAAAACAAAACCTTCATCACGTCATCCCAAAATCTGGGGAGGAGATTCGAGAAGGCAGAGAAGAAGACCCCTTTTGTTGCCAAGTTTTCTTTCTTCTTGTGCGACCTTGATGCGGTATTCCAAAGGCTGAAGTGCAAAGTCTTATAATCTATCCAAAGGGCAGCAAACAACGCACAGTTGCAGAAGAAAAAGGGGGAGATTTTCATGTTACTTGTTTGAAAAAGTAGAGTAATAATAATACCTCCTTGCTTAGCCTTAAACCCGAGGATGGTACGTTTTTAATTCACATCCAACCACAAATGGTTGCCTACTTGGCATTAATGTTAATAGTAGGTGTAGAGCTTCTCTGCCATTAATTATAGCAGAAATACCAATAACTTAGCAATTGGACCTTCAACTTGGCATTGGTGTAATTAATTGATGTAATGAATAATGTTGATTTATCAATATCACATAAATAATGAGGTTATATGATAAGATATAAAATCGACTGCTTTATTCTTATTGTTTAGGTTAGGATTTTATAGTTATTGGAAATGAAAGATCGCACGTGAATGGGGTTCAGCTGCTTACGGTGCACCCACCACAGAGTGGTAATTTAGCAAAAATTTGAACAAGTTTTGTCAGAAACGTCGAAGGTCGGTGCTACACCCGCCCGGCGGACCCTAACCGAAGGCACTGAAATGCTTGCTTAGGCTCGGTAGTAGATGATGAATCTTCTGGTGATGGGACGTAACAGATCAGTTAAGAGGGTAGGCCCGAATTAAACAAACAAATTTGTTATAAAAGTATTATGAGATGAGCATGACATCTAGTGATCATTACATTCAAAATTGAGACACGACCCGACCCATTTATGTTAGTAGGGACAAGTATATAAAACTTATATGTAATAACCACTAAATCATAATATTTATTTTAATAATAAAATATTGAATATGGTTGTAATGTGGTGGTGAATTTGTTGAGGTGTAAATTCCTCATTTCATACCTGGCTCTCCTTATATTCATACATACTTAAATTATAACATTTATTAGAATGGGGTATCTGTTAAAAGGGTTGTCTACTACATTTATTGTTCTAGAGGTTCTAATTCTAATATGATTTATGTTGGACTCCATTTATTACACATAGAAACAAATATAGTTGGCAAAAGGCCGGACCGACCGAGCCTTGCGCAAAATTTAAAAGGTCTGAGTTTTGTCTTTGGCTTGATACAATTTGGATCAGGTTAGGTGGGGTCTGACCTTCAACTATTTTTTTATAAAATATTTTTAATTTATAAAAATTTATAATTTATAATTTAATTTTTTTAAAAAAGATCTATTATTAATGGAGAAAAAATAACCTTTTTTTTAGCCAAGAAATATTAACATATATTATATTAGAAAATTTGCGAGCCAAACTAGGCTAGCCCACTTTGCCCTGGTGGCTTGGTCTACCTTAGGCCTAGCTTGTACTGTAGTTTACAGGCCAAAACATGCCACCGCAACTTTTTGCCATCTACAGAGACAACTATGATGTGGAACTTCCAATGCCTGAGTGCAAAATTGGTTTTGTTTTTCAAGCCACCTATAGTTTGTTGATTACTGAAAGGTTTGACATAAACACTTTACATCTTTTTTCTTTTTATTTTTGCTTATTTATGTCATAAACTAAAAAATAAAAAAAATGATATTATTTTTAATATTTTCAAAAATAATCTCTTTCAAAAACTTTCATACATAAACTTCTTGTTTGATAGCAGGGTTATGGTCACTAGCTTCATAGTGCTAGTTCAATCGATCAGCTCGACAACTCTAGGGCTATGACATAAAAATTTATAAAATTATATTTGAAATATATATATATTGTAAATTATCATTTCGATGAACGTAATTGAAGTATGAAGTTGCATGCCATATATAATGGGTAAATCAACAATATATATACCTCAAAATGGAATTTCAAGTTGTCTCTACCCTAGGCCCTCTCGGATTTACACTCTAACTCCCTCAAAAAATCATGAGTGGGCATGACAATACAATATTTTTATAAATAAAGCTAGAACCGATAACATATTAGTGTAGGGTATGTTTTTTTTTTTTAAAGAAAAAGTCAAACAAGAGAAGAGATTTGGCACTAGGAAGCCTTACTCTTCTTCTTGATACAATTTCTCACCTATTTCTCCTCTTAATCCGTGAGTAAGCAAGAACTAAAGGATAGCCTTTTGAGTTTATGGAGAAAAACAAGTGAGAGGAGGCAAGGCCAAGAAAATTGTTCTTTAACAAAGCGTAAGGTGTGTTATATACTGAAGGGGTATTAGTGTCATTACACTACACCCTAATGTTAATTATAATACACTTGCATTACCATTTTAATCCTTCACAAGGAAGAATAAAAGCAAATGGCGGCAGGGACATTTCAGATATTACAATAAATGTATAACCCTAATGTGACATGGGCACACTTGGGTTTTAATTAAAATCAGCCCATTAAACCCAATTTGATTTTAACCAACTTAAAACCCATATATAACAAGCCTACTTTGTTTTTATATTAAAAATAAGCCCGTTTTTAAAATAAGTCCAACCCAATACTAAAATATATATCTTATTTTAATTACAAGCTTAGCTCAAATCTATTTTTTTTAAAATAAGCTTTTTTTTTTTTTAACAATAACAAACAACACCCAATATATAATCTAATTATAATTTAATCCATTAATATTTATCAAATAATATTGAATAAATTCTAATTTATTTCTTGTACTTACTAAATAATTGGAAAGTATAAAGAGCGATATGAGGGACCTAATAAATATATTTAATTACAAACTCTAACAGACTGGACCTGATACCCTTTTAACTCATAAATATAACAAGCTCAATCCGTTAACTCTAGTTGACTCCACTATAAGGTTAGAGCTGTACACTTGAATTAAATATTATAATTACAAAAGATTTAATAATTTTTAATCGAATTAAAAATATAAATTAAAATTACATCTATTAGGAAACATAATTACATAAATACCTTAATGAGATACCAATAATTAAAACTGTGTTAAGAATACCGTTTTACCCCTTAAATTACGTCTTCACCATTGAGACCGGTTTTATATATAATAAATGAATTAATTTAATGAACTTACTTCATCAAACACTCGATTAAAATTCATCATTAAAACCCTCAAGGCGATATTGTCTTACAAAAAGATATATAGTTAATTATATGTAATTAAATATTATAATTACAAAAAGATTTAATAATTTTTAATCTAATTAAAAATATATATTAAAATTACATCTATTAAGAAACATAATTACATAAATATCCTCATGGGATACTAATAATTAAATCTGTGTTAAAAATACTATTTTACTATTTCAATTACGTATTCACCATTGATACCAGTTTTACATATAATAAATGAATTAATTTAATAAACTTACTTCATCAAACACTCGATCAACATTAATCATTAAAACCTTTAAGGCGGTACTATCGTACAGAACTACAGTTTCAACTAACCAAGGTATTGACCTATATAACAAAATGTCTTACTTTATATTCTAATCAGAAACTGTAACTTGTAAAACAAAGGTAAACTACCCACTAAGGATTAATGTAGACATGCCTAAATTATACCAGTGTGAAGTTTATATATATTGTAACAGTAATTACGTTAAACAATAAAGTTCCACATGACCCTATTCAACATATACATTATATACAAATGTCTTTGTTTCAACATCTTTATTTTAAGGATTCGAGACTTATTATCTACACGAAAGCAAACGACACAACAATCTTTTCCAATCAGAGAGCCCAACTATGACTATAGGTTGTGAACTAAATTCACGCTTTAATTAAGTTTTGCGTCTCCCATATATGGAAACTTCATACAACCGGTAAGTTAATTATTGTATTAACTTTGGAACCTTGATAATTAATGATAAAGCAAATATTAAAAGATACTMAATAGATTAATGAATAAAACAACTATTATTTATTTCACAATATTRTGAATTTATAGAAAAAGTGTTTTAATCTAAGGGTATATCTTCAAAACATGATCYAAAAAATTTTAATTAATAAACATATGTATACAAAATAACAAAGGAAACATAAAAAGAAATTAAATAAAAGAACCATCATTTAATATTGTTCATAAATAAAGTTTGAAAGCACCTAAATGCCTTATGGCCCAAAACGTTCCAGGGCCGAGGCTTGGGCTTTGGGTTTTCATAGCCCACCAAGTTTTACGACAATGGGCAGTGACCCAATACGACTTGGCCCATTATATCTTAAAGGCCAAGAGTGATGTGGTTTTGTGGTTGAGGCTCTGGCCGGTGGTCAGTGAAGTGGAAAGTTTGATATAAAACAACCAAACCAAACACACTGCTAAGATTGCAACACTGCAACAAGCATTTCAGAAAAAACACAAGAAGAAGATCAGGGAAAGAAATATGGAGTGGTTTGTCTCTTTGCCAAAGGTTGAACTGCACGCTCACCTCAATGGCTCCATCAGAAACTCCACTTTACTGTAAATCTTCTCTTATTTTTTATTATTATTTTATTTTTGAAGTGGGTAGCTTAATAATGTTTTGCTAATTATTTAGGATGCAGAAAATTAAGAGTTTTGAGGTTTCATTTGCTTGTGTTCTGAAATGAAAGGCAAAGTGCTGCTCTGAAGATTTTTTTTTTCTTCGTTTTTGAGTTATTTTAAGGTTTATTTTTAATTGTTATTACCATATGTTTTACAGGGAACTTGCTAGAGGTTTGGGTGAAAAGGGCGTCATAGTTTTCTCAGATGTGGAGCATGTTATCATGAAAAGTACGTAACTTGTGTTTTATTTTATTTTTCCCTGTGTTTATTGCACCCTTTGTTTTCTGATTGAATAAGGGAAGAAAGATGACAGCAAAAAGTAAAATTATTTTCTAACTAGAAAAAACTCTCTGCACGTTAGTGGCAAGCCTTATGCAAATTTACTTGGCCAAAGTTATTATTACATCAATTTCCCATTTCTCCATTATTCATCTGATTGTAATGCTCTCAAAGCTTGAATTGAAGTTTCTTTAATCTTTGTTCAACTCAGATGACCGTACTTTACATGAAGTGTTCAAGTTATTCGATCTGATCCATATTCTCACTACTGACCACAAAACTGTGAAAAGAATTACCAAAGAAGTATGACGAGCCACTTCCGAATTTTCTATTCCTTTTGCTGCCTGACTATCGTTTGATTCCCTTTTTTCTTCTCTGATAATTCACAAAACAGGTAGTTGAAGATTTTGCTTCTGATAATGTGGTATATCTGGAGTTAAGAACAACTCCAAAGGTACTTGTCATTCTCTTGGGGTATAAATGTATTCAAAAAGAAAAATTGCCAGAACAGCTTAAGAGTTTCAATTGATAGAGGAATTTGTTGTATGCAGAGAAATGATGCAATTGGAATGAGCAAACAATCATACATGGAAGCTGTGGTGGAGGGTTTAAGGTCTATTAGTGCAGTTGATGTTGATTTTACTCCTCAAAGCATGGATGCTGTAAATCCCTTGAACACCATGAATGTGAGTGATAAATGTAATGGCTCTACAAGGAAAAGGATATATGTAAGACTTCTTCTTAGTATTGACCGCCGTGAGAACACTGAAGCTGCTATGGAAACTGTATGTCGGGGAAATGTGGTCCGCAATGATGCTTCTAAGGTTTTATATTATACAATCATAGGGAACTAATTTCTCTTGCCCCACCTTTTTCACAGGTTAAGCTTGCACTGGAAATGAGAGATTTAGGGGTAGTTGGGATTGACCTCTCCGGAAATCCTATTGTGGGCCAATGGTGCTTCTTTAAAACTGAAACTCTTTGAAGTGAACAAGTGTTAGGCTTTTGTTTTTAAAAATCTCTTACAATGACAAATTCATTTACATCTTCGGCAGGAGTACATTCTTGCCAGCACTAAAATTTGCTAGGGAACAAGGCCTTCAGATAACTCTTCACTGTGGAGAGGTGCATTTGTCTTTTGAAGGTCTACTGTTACTCAATTCATGTGTTTCTACTATTAATAGATTCTGACCAGTTTATTTTCATAACTTAGTGCTTGTAGGTACCCAATAAGAAGGAGATCGAAAGTATGCTAGACTTTCTTCCCCAAAGAATTGGGCATGCTTGTTGCTTTGAAGAGGAGGAATGGAGAAAGTTGAAATCATCTGAAATCCCGGTTAGATTTTTATGACCATTCTTTTTCTTGATTGTAGTTTTTCATTGGATAGAATGATAAATAATATCTTCTTACTACTACCAAAAGGTCCAATTCTTTCCAATAGTTTTACTACTCCTATAGACTGTTGATCAATCAAATTATGTCCAGCAAAGGTTGTGTACATCTTTATGTTGGCTAATGCGTCTGAGAAGTTCCTTGTTAATAAAACCTTGTGAATGTTTTTTGTTGATAGATGTTTTATTTTAATTAACGTTAAAGTTAACAACACAGGCCAGACATTTGTTAGTGTTGCTATGTTTCGGTGGCTAATTTATTTGTATTTGTGTTTATATACCCTTTTGCAGGTTGAAATTTGTTTGACATCCAACATCAGGACTGAAACAATTTCTTCAATAGATATTCACCATTTTGGTTAGACTATTCTCCCTCTCTTTTAATATGATAATTTAACCAAACAAACTTTGTATTCTCTTGATTATCCCTCCAAAATAAATATCTAAAACCGATTCTTTGAGTATTGTATCTTTTTTTTTTGAAATTGTTACTCTGTAGATGTCTATCTTTTAACACAGCGTTGGTGATGCAGCTGATCTGTACAATGCAAAACACCCTTTAGTCCTGTGTACTGATGATACAGGGGTTTTCTCCACCAGTCTTTCTATGGAGTACCACTTTGCTGCTTCAGCATTTGGTAAGTGTTATGTTACTATTTTATGACTTTATGTGACTGCATTATGTTAAGTGCCTCACCATACATTATTTCATCATTGCCAAGGTATTGGAGAGACGGACATGTTTCAGCTAGCAAAAAACGCAGTAGAATTTATATTTGCTGATGGTGGAGTGAAGCAGGATTTGGAAAATATCTTTGATTTGGCTGCACGGAAGCTGGATCTATAAATATTTGTATCTATATGGATAATCCATGTATTATTTGTATGATCAGGTAGCAAAATCCTGGAAGCTGTAAATCTTGTAATTTGCAACTTTAGACTAATTGGTTATGCAGATATTTGTCATTGTGTATTTCGAATCTCAGTCTCATTGATTAGTCACCCTTGGTACTCGATAGTGCTTTAGCATACATTCGAATAGTCAATTTGGGTTGTTCATCATCTTCTTCCAGATGCTACTCTGGATTTACATGACAGTTTTAATTGGCAGCAACATCATATATCTATCTGTTCCTCATATTTGGCACATATAGGATTTAGCGTCATGCCAATATAAACAGGCAGAAAAAATTTCTATTGAAATATCTGGATACTGAGGCTGCAATTTAAGCAAGTAAAGCAGTTCATATGCTAGACTAAAAATGCTAGCAAGTTAAACAAACTTTTCTAACTCACTGATAGACACCAACAAACGGCAATGACCACAAATCCGCACTTTGCAGAGGATAAAAACTTGCTTGAACTGTTGCACTTGGACATAACCAAAATCTCATTTTACACATGGAATTTGTCGCCTGCAAATATTACAATAACAAGAAGTTGGTGATTCATTGCGTGTCAAACATGAAGTGACGCTGGACAGAAGAAAAATCGGAAAAGAAAGGTCGGATTCACGTGCTATTGAAAATGACTTCATTCATTTTCCTATGGCCCTACATTATTGGATGAGTCGAAGTCATAACATTAACCAATCACCCCTTCCACATTATTCTATATCCCATGCAAAATGCGATAGGCATAGCCCAAGCCAAGTAAAGCAGATGAACCAACCAATACTATTACTTATCTTTCATTCAACATGCCGAACCTTTGTTGACAAATTTATTTCAATTTGCCTTAGATACTAATCATGAATAGGGTTTAGGAAGAAAAGTCTTTCTCGGATTACTGTATATATTTATTTTGAAAAAAAGTTGTTCTAATGACGCATAAGAAAGTTTAGATGAAATTTAAAGCTGTCAATTTTGTTAATGAGATTGAAAAGGTAAGTGTTACATTTTATCGTTCAATTTCATTTTCAATATCTTTATTAATCAAAGGGAAAATGTAACAATAAAGAAAACGAAAATACAGAAACGTTTTAAGAAAGCAAACATTTCTACTTCGGGTATTTAGGAAAGAATTATAAATATGGACAAAATCTAAGGGGTGACGTTGAAATTTGTATGTTATAGCCTACGCTTGACAATCGAAAAGCTCAATACAGTATTTGACACAATATCTCATAATATTTGACTTAGTGTTTGATAGATCATGTATGTAAATTTTAGTTGGTCTATTTTTCTAATAGCACCTTTAATTTAGGTAATTTTTAAGAGAAATTATGAAAAATAACCAATTTAGAGGTTAAAAAATAGTTAAAATTTAAAAATTTATAATTTTTTTAATCAAATTTTTGGACCCTGATCGACAGCCTCAAATTGGACTAGAAAAATTATAAATTTTTAAAACTTGACTATTTTTTATTTTAACCTCTTAAATTGATTATTTTTCATAATTTCCTATTTTTAATAATAAAGGCTAATATAACAAGTTTATGGATTATTTACACAGACCAATGCGGCGTCGTTAAAAAGCACTCGAAAACGACGTCGATGGACCTTTTGCCGTTAAACGTTTAAAGCAGAGAACAAGTATGAGAGAGAGAGATTACAGTTTGCGACATTGTTTTCCTCCCGCCATTAAATCTTCATTATTTATAAACCCTAACCCTTAAATTCCCATTTTCCGATTAATTCACGTAATCTCCTTTCAAATTGCAATTTCTGTAACATTAACATGAAATGATAACAATATGTTGATCATCCGAATGTAACATCCATCGCTTCGATCTCCAACCATCCGATCTGATCGAGGATTCTTGATCTAATTTGATCAATTTTGAATCCGATCACAATGTCTTGGGGACTCGGATGGAAGCGCCCCTTGGAGATCTTCAAACTCACCCTCAACTACGGCACCGAAGAATCCGGAGATGATCTCAACCGTACATTCTCCTCCACGTCATCGGCGACGGTCACCAGAGATCTGGAATTGGGGTTCCGTGTCGAGCTGGAGTGGACAGGTGGCGAGGAGGAGGAGCAGTTGGCACTTAAGCTGCAGTCTCAGCTGATGGTGGCGATGCCCGAGCCGCAAGACTCTGTTGTTGTTAAGCTGGCGCCGGAAAAGACGAAGGGGGATCATGAAGTGTCGAATGTTGGGGTGGAAATGAGGGTGGTTAAGAGAAGGGAGCCGTTACGAGCTCTGATCTTGACAAAGGGAGCCGGCTCCGGGCAGCAGAGTGATGGAACCGGAATTCTGACCCGGTTGTTGAGATGCGACTTGGCTACTGGTGGCTCCGGGGTTGGAGCGGGCCCTGGCTGCGGTGATCATTGGAAGACTGTCACTGTGGTTAGCATATGCGGTGTTGGTTTGTCGGTGAGTCTCTTCCTCTGATTTTTTTTTTTCAAGTGAATTTTGAAGTTTATATGGAGATGTACGTTCTGTTTAATGTTTAGGAGCGTGTGGGAGTTGAGTAAATGTGTGAAAATTGAAAATATTTTATGTGAATATAAATAAATATTTGAATTCTTTAAAATCACTTGGGAGTTGAAGAAAGCAGAAGTATTTACTTAATTAAACCTAATTTCGTTCGATTTTTTTTTTATTTACCAGGGAGGCAGACTAGTATGCTACATAAAATTTTACAATGTAGCTTCATTTCACTTTTTTTTTTTTGACAATATTATATATATAATATTTGCATTATGCCCAGAATCATGAGAATGTTGTTGAGAATAGAATTTTTGTGTTTCCTTCTTACTTAGGTTCTAGGTACCAAGGTGAGCATTTTAATAAATTAATTGCATGCTTATTGACAGGTGTTGCCCGTTGATTTGACGTGTTTGCCACTTCTTGAGAAACTGTACCTTGATAACAATAAGCTATCGGTTTTACCTCCTGAGCTTCATCAGCTGAAAACTTTAAAAGTCCTCAGTGTTGATTGCAACATACTTGTTTCTGTTCCTGGTAAGCATAGAATTGTTTTCTATAATTAATTCATGTCTTCCTATGACTAGTTTAACCATATCAAGTTCCTAGACCACAGAGTCCACAGGCAACACTCAGCTCATGATCTATATGTATGTTTGTATTTCTTGAAACTTTTTTGATTGATTTTGTTTCAAAATTGTGAGCAGTGGAACTGAGAGAGTGTGTGGGACTGGTGGAGTTGTCATTAGAACACAACAAGCTTATTCGCCCTCTTCTCGATTTCAGGTCATTTTAAAAGCAGTTCAACATTTTTTGATTAGTCTATACCTTGTTTACTACCCATATTGAAATTGTGGGGTCTATAACTTTCAATGTCTAATGTTTCTCTCCAGTTGAATGGCAGGGCTATGTCAGAGCTACGAATTCTTAGGCTTTTTGGTAACCCTCTTGAATTCCTTCCTGAAATTTTGCCACTACATAAACTTCGCCACTTGTCTCTTGCAAATATTAGAATCGTGGCTGATGAAAACATAAGATCAGTGAACGTTCAAATTGAGGTAGTGGTTCAAAAACATTTTAGCAATTTTCAGCATTAAGCTTCTACACTAAGCATAATTATTTAGTTTGACTTTACCTTTTTTTTGGTGATTGCAGATGGAGAACAGCTCTTATTTTGGTACATCTAGACACAAACTAAGTGCCTTCTTCTCTCTTATATTTCGTTTCTCTTCTTGTCATCATCCTTTACTAGCATCTGCACTGGGAAAGATAATGCAAGACCAAGAAAACCGTGTTGTTGTTGGCAAAGATGAAAATGCAGTCCGGCAGCTTATCAGTATGATAAGTAGTGACAACCACCATGTGGTACTTTTTTAGCTGTAATGAATAAAATTTCACATTCTTGTTTGGTCTTCTACTTGGTCTTCTCTTAATAATTTTTACTTCTGGCAGATTGAACAAGCATGCTGTGCTCTATCATCTCTTGCCGGAGATGTTTCTGTCGCAATGCAGTTAATGAAATGTGACATCATGAAACCTATTGAGGCAGTGCTCAGATCTTTTGGTACAGAAGAAGTAATTTCTGTACTGCAAGTTGTGGTCCAGTTGGCTTTTGCATCTGACACTGCAGCTCAGAAGATGTTGACCAAGGATGTGCTGAAGTCGTTAAAATCTTTATGTGGCCATAAAAACCCAGAGGCAAGTCTCTACTTCTTTCTAGTTGCTTTACTTGTGGTGGGTAGCATCTAATGTTGAAAGCTTACCATTCATTAGGTACAAAGGTTAGCACTGTTAGCAGTTGGAAATTTGGCCTTCTGCTTAGAGAATCGCCGTGTTCTGGTTACTTCTGAAAGTTTGCGGGATCTTTTATTGCGTTTGACCGTTGTGCCTGAACACCGTGTAAATAAAGCTGCAGCACGTGCTTTGGCAATTCTTGGTATGTTCTGGGATTTTCTCTTTGCTGTACTTTATGATTGTTTACCACAATGGGGTCTGTTCTTGTGCTTTTGTAGGAGAAAATGAAAATTTGCGGCGTGCCATAAGAGGGAGACAGGTACCAAAACAGGGACTGCGCATACTTTCAATGGATGGGGGTGGCATGAAAGGTCTGGCGACGGTCCAAATCCTTAAAGAAATTGAGAAAGGAACTGGAAAGCGGATACATGATTTGTTCGACCTTATCTGTGGTACATCAACAGGTGGTATGCTGGCTATTGCTCTTGGTATTAAGCTAATGACCTTGGATCAGTGTGAAGAAATATACAAAAACCTTGGTGAGTTATTGTGCTAGAATTAGTATTTCAGAGTGATTATTTATTGCTTGCTTTACTTATCTCATTTTGCAATTATGGTTCTAAAGGTAAACTTGTCTTTGCGGAACCTTCTCCGAAGGACAATGAAGCTGCAACTTGGAGAGAAAAATTGGATCAACTTTACAAAAGTTCATCACAGAGTTTTAGAGTTGTTGTACATGGATCTAAAGTATGGATGGTTTACTTTTATTTGCTTTGCCCTCTGCAATTCCTGTTTTCCTTGAAAATTTTTGCAGTGCACACATGTAAATAATCCATGTAAAAACTTAATACTTGAATTAATATAGCATTCAAAAGAATAAATAATGTCATATGGTTTCATGAGGTTTATTGTCATTTGATTTGTTGAGTTGCTAATTCTACAAGTAATCTACTGATAGGGACCTGGTGCCAAGGTCCCACATCGAGTAGTATGGGTTGCTTGATGAGGTATTTAAGTGGCTTAGCTCTCCCTCCTCAACAGCTAGCTTTTGAGGGTGGGTTCTCCAAGTGTTTGGGTGTCTATCATTTGGTATTAAAGCCAGGTGTCGGCGTTCGGGAAAGGGCTGCCGGCGGAGGGTTTTAACCGGCGGAGGGTTCTGACCGGCAGTGGGCCGAGTGAAGTGCCGCCGGGATGTCGGTTTTCCGAGGAGAGTATATTGATAGGGACCTGTTGTCAAGGTCTTACATCGAGTAGTATGAGCTGCTTGATGAGGTAATTAAATGGCTTGGCTCTCCTTCCTCAACAACTAGCTTTTGAGGGTGGGTTCTCCAAGTGTTTGGGTGCCTATCATCTACATCATCTGTACAAATATGATCATGCCGTCTTGATTGGATTATGAAGTTTCATATTTTCTTCCAATTCTGTTGTAAATTTTCTTGATAAAGTGGATCTTTAGCTGATAACTTATATTTACCATATAATGATTCGTAGAAATCACAAATTTATGTATTGTCTTACAGCACAGTGCAGAACAGTTTGAGAGGTTGTTGAAAGAAATGTGTGCTGATGAGGATGGAGATTTGTTGATAGAGTCAGCAGTGAAGAACACTCCCAAAGTTTTTGTTGTATCAACTTTGGTGAATGTGATGCCAGCTCAGCCTTTCATATTCCGCAATTATCAGGTTTTAGAACAATGCTACATTTTCTAGTTTACTGTGTACAAGTCACCTTACTGTCAGTTGTCTATTCTGTTTCGTTGCATGGATGTAAAATGATTGTGTTAATTATTATAATTATTTCTAGTGCTTGGTTTGTTGATGGTGTTTCTATTTTTTGTATTTATGGTCTCAACAAACAGTACCCTGCTGGAACACCAGAAGTTCCTTATTCATTATCAGAAGGTTCTGGAATCACTGTGCTAGGATCACCAACAACTGGTGCTCAAGTTGGCTATAGACGCAGTGCTTTTATTGGAAGTTGTAAGCATCATGTGTGGCAGGCTATAAGAGCATCATCTGCAGCTCCATATTATCTTGATGATTTCTCAGACGGTATTCCCTTCTCGGTCTCTTTTATATTAGTTCAGTTGCATACCATTGTTATCTTTCTCTTTAATCACGTTTACTTTTGCCACTATCTTTAAAACATCTTTCACAGATGTGTATCGCTGGCAAGATGGTGCGATAGTAGCAAACAATCCTACTGTATTTTCCATAAGAGAAGCACAACTTCTATGGCCTGACACAAGAATAGACTGCTTAGTTTCCATTGGTTGTGGTTCTGTTCCAACTAAGGTAATTTGTCCTTTTATTTATCTTTTATAAGAAGCATAAAAGATTATTTTAATGGAGAAAGGATAGTGCAAGAGTAGTGGACCAGATGTCCGCTAAGTAGACAGAATCCCCCCTGAGAAGAGAGGACAAAAACTCTACCAAAAAAAACTTGCAAGAAATCATTATATTGCTTTTGTTTTCTGAGATGCTGTGACAAGACTCTGGTTTTAATCTAGTTTTCAAATTTTTCCTGTGGTCACAACAATTTAGTGAATTGGTGAATTTTGAAAGTAAAAGATGACACCTTCCAACCAATAGACATTCAGTTTATCAATGACCATTTTGAAAGTTTTACCAGAACATAAAATTTGAACTCCCAGCCTCTTGTCATCCTTCCTTAGGAAGTCCATGTATTAACAAGGCAGTGGTCAGAGTAATGAAGAATTAAATTCACACAATTAGACAAGTTACATTTGGACTTTTTTCTTCATGGAGCGGCTGCATTTACTGTGGTGGCTTTCCTTTGAACAATCTTTAGTTTATCACATTTATGGACATACTGCTGGAGATTTTCTATTGTGCCTGAACTTTGAATCATTTAACAGGTAGCAAGACCATTAATTTATGTGCAGGTCTCTCCTGAAAATGATTCTGCTTTCATGGGTGTAATTAAGTGGGGTGAGGATTTTATCCTGGAATTACTTAGAAATGTCTCCTGAAACGCTGGAAGCTCTTATTTCAGCATGGTATTCACTGTTAGAAAAGAGCTTCAAATACTATGGTTTCGTCATTACCCTTAGGCTTAAGCTTAGGTCAAGTGGTTTCTTTATATAGAATCAAAGCTAAAATAACCTAGCAGTCTAGTGTTTGAATCTCTCCATAGTGCTTATTAAAATTTGGGCCACGTGCAAAGGACACATGAGGCTTTGGGCCTCATAAAAATTTAAAAAGTGAGACCCTTGATGTAAGGAGGCGTGTTCAGAAAGAGCTTCAAATACGTTGGTTGAGCCCTTACCTATAATCTTAAGCTTTTAGATTAAATGGTTTTTTAACGATAAGAAGTATTAAGATGGTGAGAATCTGAGTAAAATTTGATTATAATACCAAACAAGTGCAGAAGTTTCTTCTGTCAATATGCGAAGTTGCTAATTGCAGTTGTGGACACAAGATATCATAATTTCCTTACTTATCCTTATATATATGTGTGTATATATAAAGTAATTAAACAACTGATTCTAGCATTATAGTTTATGTTACTGTTTTTTATCTTTAAGTTGTTTTTTAATTGGATTTTTTGTAGGTGAGGAGAGGTGGTTGGCGTTATCTGGATACTGGGCAAGTGTTGATTGAGAGTGCATGCTCTGTGGATAGAGTGGAGGAAGCTTTAAGCACATTGCTACCTATGCTTCCTGAGATACAGTACTTTCGCTTTAACCCAGGTATTACATATGATTTTTTGTTTTTCTTTTAAGTCTAAGCAAGCATACTAAGTGAAAGACCTCCTCTATTTGACCTTGAAATAAATAAAAACGGATTCAGATTTAATTTTATGTGTTCTGTGGACTTATTTTATTGAGCTAAGAAATTCATAATGATTTTCATTGGTATAAGTTTTATTCTCAGTCAGTATTCCTCATGGTTTGTCCCCACAGTTGATGAACGTTGTGATATGGAACTGGACGAGACTGATCCAGCAATCTGGCTGAAGTTGGAAGCTGCAGTTGATGATTACGTCCAAAACAATTCTCAGTCCTTCAAGGATGTCTGTGAGAGACTGCTTCTGCCCTTCCAACATGATGAGAAGTGGTCAGAAAATTTGAAATCTCAGCATTTCCCCAAGGCAAAGGTGTTGAACGCAGGTAATGTCTCTTTATATTTCCCTTCTTATCTTGTATAATTTTTACCTTTATGACAATCTTTTCACTGAGCCTTAAATTTTTCTGGTCTCCTGCCATTCTAGCTGAAAAGAGCCCATCTCTAGGTTGGAGGCGCAATGTTCTACTTGTTGAAGCTATGCACAGTCCTGATTCTGGAAGAGTTGGACACCATGCTAGGGCACTTGAGTCATTTTGTGCACGTAATGGAATAAGGTTGTCTCTTATGCATGGAGTATCTGGAACATGGAAGACAATGCCTGGAACAACATTTCCAACACCATTTGCCTCACCTTTGATCACGGGAAGTTTCCCTTCTAGCCCACTTCTGTATAGTCCTGATGTTGGGTCACAAAGGATTGGCCGAATTGATACGGTTCCACCGTTAAGCTTGGATGGTCTCCATTCTGGAAAGTCATTTTCATCACCACCGGTATCTCCTAAGGCTCAAAGGCAGCTCTCTTTACATGTCCGATCATTGCATGAGAAGTTGCAGAATTTACCACAAGTGGGCATCATACATTTGGCCCTCCAAAACGATTCAGTTGGCTCAATATTAAGGTCAACATGCCGCTTTCTTGGTCTTGAATCTTTTTATTATTATTATTTTTAATTACAGTAGTTGCACTCCTATTCCTAACCTGCTATATGTGCTTATTCATCTAGCTGGCAGAATGATGTGTTTGTGGTTGCTGAACCTGGAGAACATGCTGATAAGTTTCTGCAGAGTGTTAAACTAAGTTTGTTATCAGTGATGCGCAGCAACCGCAGAAAGGGTGTATCATTTCTTGCCAATATATCAACTATTGCTGATTTGGTTCGCTATAGACCATACTTCCAAGTTGGCAATGTTGTCCACCGTTATATAGGACGCCAAACCCAAGTATGCATCCTTCACTTATTTTACTTTCAGATTATTACTTGTGTTATTTTTCAGAAGCTGTTAAACTAATAATTCTGTTGTGATGTTTGGAAGGTTATGGAAGATGACCAAGAAATTGCAGCATACATGTTCCGGAGAACTGTCCCTTCTATGCACTTAACACCCGATGATGTTCGTTGGATGGTATGTATTTTTGTGAAGTGAATTATCTCTTCCCCTCTTAACTTATATTTTAAAATTTAAAGTTATAAATGAAATGGTATAGTGAGCATCTCACTGCGATTCAACTTTTTTTGCTGTCAACTGTGGTGTTCTATCTGCATCACTATTAATTTTCCTTGGGGATGTAGTGAGGGAGAATTTCCTTTTTCTTTGAAGTTTTCAGTCTGTTATGACAAGATATCATGACCTGGTCTCGGTTTTCATGGCTGATGCTTTAAGTCAGAGTCTCCTATCTTTGTTATGACGAGTTATTTTAGTGTTGTCTCTTTTCCTTTCTTTTCTAGTAATATTGCTGGTATGTCTTATGTACTTCTAGATTGGAGCTTGGAGGGACAGGATTATAATTTGCACAGGGACCTATGGGCCTACCCCAACTTTAGTTAAGGCCTTTCTAGACTCCGGTGCCAAAGCTGTCATATGTCCTTCAGCTGAACCACAGGAAACATCAGTGACATCATGCCATACAGTAGGGGAGTTCAATGCCCTGGGAAATGGTAGGTTTGAGATTGGAGAGGAAGAGGCAGAAGACGAAGATGCTGAACCTTCTAGTCCAATGAGTGACTGGGAAGATAGTGAACCTGAGAAAAATGGGGACCGGTTGAAAGGTCTTTGGGATGATGATGAAGAGGATTTGTCCAAGTTTATCTGTCACTTCTATGACTCATTGCTTCATGGAGGTGTGAGAGTTGACGTTGCTTTGCAAAATGCTCTTGCGTCACATCGGAAGCTGAGGTATATATGCCATCTTCCCTGTAAAGAATAGATTTTCAAATAATCTTACCACAAGAATATGAAGAGAGAGAGAGAGAGAGAGAGAGAGAGAAAGAAAGATAAAGGAAATAAGAACAGAGATGAGTGTGAATAATACAAAAATAAGAGGGGACATCCAATTTTGAGGCTTACAGAAAATTTGTTGTCTGTTATTTTTATTATATGAGTATATTATTTGTTCACATATTTCAGTTATATGATATATAGAATTAATTTCCCCAGAAATCTGTACCTTCTGTAACTCTTTTTTGTGCAAATTTATTATATTCCAAGCCCAAAGATACTCAGTGGACTATGATGATTATTTTTAAATGACACATGAATGGTTTCTTTAGATTACTATAGTTGTGGAATGATTCAATGATGCAATATTTACCTCAAAGTTGAGGCTGGTGCACTGAGATGAGTCTGGATGAGTTATAAGGCCCCCAAGTAATTCACCCCCATTGTTGATATAATGGGGGCTCTGGCTTCCACATTTCACTGTATGAGGATGTAATAATTTTCTGTTCTAGACAAAGGCATGCATGCAATCTAAGAAATCAAAAGGGCAGGCAACTGATAAGGTGTTGAAGCATCATACTTGATCTTACTTCCATTGAGAGCCTTTTCTGGGTATGGTCAAATGCAGGGTTGACTTCGGTCTTTTTAGCGAAGTGTCATAGGTTTAAGACTTCTCAGCATACAGTACAACCCTTCATTGGTTGAGAGACGAGTATCAAGAAAGAATAGTGTTCGAACAGTAGGTAGAGATAGTAATTATGCTCATTCTGAATGCTAAGCGTCTACTAGTAAGTTCAGATAGCCAGGACTCGGAAGCACCAGCCGGTTTGGTCCACTGTGTCCATGGGTTGCTTCATGTATCAAATCCTCATTATCACCGAGATCATTGGTCCGATGTTTGGGCAGCTTTAAAAGATGCTTTTTCATCCGGACTTGGCCTGTAAAAGTAAGTGCAGAGCAAAACGCGTTGTCTTTGAGAGAATGGATGAAAAAGGACACAGGGTCTTTTCTATTTAATTGTTTTTTAACCATAATCTTAGTGTATGTCACCCGAAATGCATGTGGCACTGCTTGCTCACTTATTAGTTTGAGAAGAACGTTAGTGAACTTCTCTTCATCTTTATCCGAGTTATAGTAGTTGCTCTCAGCAGCTACTAGCGATCCAAGTATTGCAGATGGCAATTAAAATTTGAAAACGCACGACGGTAGGTGACAGTTGGACTTCTAATGAGTCCATTATATTATTGCTGACATTTGAATTCTAAAATTGAGCATATACTTTTTTCTTTTTCCCTTTGTTCTTTAGCATTTGCATTCTAGAGTAGATGGTGAAACTTGACCTTCCAACGCTAATCGGGCCTCTAACTATCCTGTCGGATGGTTCCACCATAACCACTAATTGTATCAAGCCACTAATTGTATCAAGCAGGGCACCTGTTGGATTTCTCAAATCTTCACATATTATTCTATTGTATCACTAATCGAGAAATGATTTCCGTCACTACCCTGATTAAGTTTAATCAAGAGAACCCCCCACAGTGCATTAAAGCAGTTTGCATCCAAACTATTGCATCATTTCACTTTTAAAAGAGAATAAAGTTAGACAATGCATTAAAGTAAGAAGGAAAGGAGAGAAATCAACATCCAGGACACTAACCTAATAATTTATGAACATTAATAACAACTAAGATGATCAAAACAACCCTTACCTTTTCCTTATTCAGCCATATTCAAAGGTAAAATAAATTTAACCCAACCTAAATTATTAGCGATCCATCATCAGCATATGACCCTTTTCATAATCAAAGTATTAAAACATCTAGTGCAATAAAGCAATTAATTACATGGTCAACTTTGTATTTGGTTGAAAGGGTAAAAGCAAAATGTCCGGAAAACATGCATGCTTTTATTGCAAATCGAAGAATAATATGATGACGAGTGAAAGCAGAAGAGGAATATGATGGCAATATGTTTATCCAAGCCTCCAATCATGCAAAAACTCATGCTGTCCACTTTAATAAAGCAATCCAATAAGAGCTTTATAAATACCAAAGCTAAAATCTCCCACCTAGATAATGAACTGGGACCTCCACTTTCTTCATCCAGAAGCCACCTACATAATTTCAATTATATATTAATACTATAGGATGCAATATAAAGTCAGCACCACAAACACCAGGTTGTGTGAGAAAATGGCTGCAACTGCTCCAGTTGCCATAGGCACTAGGGGTACCGTAGGGTCCCTTCTGAGGAAGGAAATTGAGTATTTCAGTAAATTTGAGTTAGAGAGACGTGCAACAAGTTTTAGGAAAACTCGGGGACAAATTATTGAATTGGCTTCCAGCGGTGGCCATTCAAAGCATAGTTTCTGGTTCATGATAATGAGCTGGAAAAGGAAGAAGCGAAGAGGTAGCAGCAACGGGTTCCTGCCAAGCGTCTGCTCTGCTGTAGAAGTTGCAGATAGCACTCGGTTTAATAGGATGCCAGGGTTCAGTTACAGGATTCTCAAGAATGATGTAAATAGCTTGCATATTTAGTTGGTCTACTTGGAGAGTTATTTTTAAATTATGCTTTTGAGCTTTCTGAGCCTGTTTGCTATATATTCACCACTCAAAAGGTTGGATTTCAACAAAGTTACTTCCACATTTCTATCATTTCCAGACCTTCAATAATATCAGATTGTCTTGTTGGAGATGAGCACGAGCAATCTTGTTTATTGTTGTGCAAGTAATCTACTGAAGTGATTGTTGTTTATGCTTCTAGTATTACTGCTCGCTTCAACCAATGACAATCTTCAGGGTTGTAGATTCAATGAGATAGCATCACATTCCTGTAGAGCTTTGATACAACTTTAAAGAATTTCTTCGGAATCCGTTGACCCTAGAGAACACTGATGAGTTGCATTTTCCAGAATAAAACCTCTACCAGCCTGTCCAGCTTATGGTATTCAGATTGTTATTTGTATCATGTTTCATTCAGCTCTGTAGGATCTTTCTTCACAAGGAGGGTAGGATTTGGACTTAATGTATGAGATGTTCAAATCTGTTTCTTATCCAAAAGAAAATGTTCCTCAATAAGTTTATGAGGCCAATGTGTATATATTTGATCTGTGAAAGTTTTTCTTTATCAGAAGAATAAAAGGAAAAGTTGAATTAACTCATTAGTATTGTTCTATAAGTTTCTTTTTATTTAAAAAAAAGGTTTGTTCATTTAGCTGATAAATCTACGATGGAATGAACTGAAACTGCTATTACAAGTAGACAAGACATTAACCTTCCAATTTGAAGGATGGTTGCTTGAAGCTTTAACTATCAACCATGTCATTTCAAGACCACCAATCACTACATTGTCAAAAGATGTAAGTTATGAACTGTCAGATTCTATCTAAATTATATTTAATGGGAAAAAAAAGTGATCAAATTAGAAACATGATAAAATATTTAAATTTGTAAAATTGAAAGTACCTTTTAGGAGAATAACCATTATTCATTCTTTGCATACTGATCCTACAAGAGAAAGCCTGAAGATACAGTATAGCATCAGGATCAAGATTCTCCTTTAATATGAGCTTTTACTGATTTCCAAGGCAGTGATTAATAAAAAATATATATTTAAAAAAATATTTATGTTAAAATATGCAGAGGTCACGAGATTTTTTTAAACTCAAGTAAGCTTAGAGCAGAAACCGAACCTCATTTATACCATCAACCTACAAATTGAGGAAGCTTATGATAGGCATTAAGGTCAATGAGGTGTTCTGGTCAAGGCTTGTTTCTCTAAATTGCTAAGACAAAAGGAAAAATCTGAGAGAACTTCTGTTGATTTTCCTGAAAATGTATAGCAGTTCATTAATAATGTTTAATTTTAATGATTAAAAGTGAAAAGAATCGAAAGAAAATGCATAAATAGCACAATTACGAAAGGAATATATTATATCCAACATCTCTCTCTAAGATATCGCGTTGAAAATTGTTTGAAAACTGGCATTTACAAGTAGAGCTTGGGACAATTTAAAAGGGTTTAAAACAAGACTTGCTATTTCCAAACATTTTGATTGCCTGTCTTCTCTTAAGAGGGAAAATAGTGCATCTCTAACAAACACTTTACCATCTGTGTCCCCAGTAACAGACAATCTCACTGAACTTATAGCGGCTTCAAAATCATAAATTTAGTAAAACATCAGCTGCAGTTACAGCTTTATAGTTCCATTCCACCTGCCTAATTGCTAAGCAGATAGAGCTATGCGGTAATATGCATGGCAACATGCCTTCAAAACTAAGAGCAATTCACTTCTGGGGACTTGGAGGAAGGTGATCCATCCTTATTCAGCAATTTGTTGGTTGCAAGTCTGATTTCGCATGGTACCTTAGTCTCCCAAAGTAGCAATATCCACGGTCTGAGACTAGAAATATTAGTTGCTAGTGGCACTTCCTGTCACAGAGTCAGCAATCCGACCACTCTCATTAATTGTTGGACAAGATAGATACTCAAGAGCGGTTACTACATCAGTCATAGACGGTCGGGTGTGAGCTTTGTCTTGGAGACACATTCCTGCCACTGCAAGGGCTTGATATAGACCTTTTTTAGGGTAATTACCTTCTAGTAAAGGATCGGCTACCATGTTAAACTTCTTCTTGTCCCTAATCAATGGCTTTGCCTGGAACATGTAAACTAAAATTGATACAGGTACATAACATCTAAAAAATTTAACAAATTGTAACTTTGCAAGTAGAATTATTTGCTCCAAACTCCAATAATGCTATGCTTGTGCCGAATTATCACTAGGAGAAATAGGAATTGATTTTAAATAGCCAAATAAACTCAATGAACTTACCCAGGTAATCAGGTTTTTCTCTTCACTTGGTCTTGAATTATCAATGACGCTTCTACCAGTGATAAGCTCCAGAAGCACAACACCAAAACTGTATACATCAGATTTTGTTGTCAGCCTACCTGTCAATGCATACTCCGGAGCACAGTAACCATACGTTCCCATCACTCTTGTAGAAACATGATCCTTGCCCTCAGTTGGACCTAACTTAGCAAGTCCAAAATCTGAGAGTTTTGGATTGAAATCTTCATCTAGTAGTATATTTGATGCTTTGAAATCACGATAAATCACTGGTGGGTTAGCAACTTCGTGTAAGTATGCCAATCCTTTGGCTGCTCCTGCTGCTATCTTTATCCTAGTTGTCCAATCCAGAGACTTCTGACCTGGAAGTAAATCTGAACAGAAGAAAAGCAATCAGAAGCACATTTTAATCTTTCAGGTCTTTTATGTGCGGTAAAAAATCAATGATAACCATGAGCATACCGAGAAAGTGATTTTCCAGTGATCCATTGGACATGTATTCATAAACTAGAATTCTTTGATCATCATCTGCGCAATACCCAATCAGATTGACAAGGTTCTGGTGTTGAACCAGACTTAACATCAGAACTTCTGAGAAGAATTCTCTGCTTCCTTGCATTCCATTCCTGTCTAGTTGCTTGACAGCCACAACCTACAAAAATATGAACAAAGAAAAAATGAGACTACAAGATAATTTTGGAACACGTCTTTGTCGAGAGCAAAAGCAACAAAAGATTGAGAAAGAGACTTCATCAATGCGCTCAATGTATCCTTTGTACACACTCCCAAATCCTCCTTCCCCCACTAAAAACGCATGATGGAAATTGCCAGTTGCAGTAACTAGTTCATGATATTTGAAGACGATTGCGTTCTTTTTTGCTCCAAATTTCTGAATCCTCGCAGTTATATTCCTATTCCTGCTGCTATCTGCAGATTGATGGTTATTCGTTAACACTCCAAAATAATAGATGATTAAAGAAATTAAGGCTCAAAACCGTAATGGGCAGCTTAAAACTTTCGGCAACTAAAATTTAAAAACCTGAAAAAGAACATAGGACTTGGAATTCTATTCATATGTGTACAACAATGTGCATGCAGATATAAAGCTTTTGAAACAAGTTCAAAGAAGCAGCACTTTCATATGACCTGTAGAAACGCTTTTAGCATCAACAACATTTTCTGCTTTAAGAAACATTGCAGGAACTCTAAATAGATTATACTGGTGATAGCAAACAATCACCAGAATTTGTCTTCAGAAACCATGTTGTTCACGATTCACCACATTAAAAGATTTCTAATTTGCGATTTTGAATGATGAATTCAAAAGGGGCAGACACAACTCAAATAGTATCTCACGTGAACAATTTAAGAACTGCACCCCGCATTGAAGCTAATCAAAGAACTATAACATGCCTGTTTTCATCGAAAATGCATTGGCGAAGTTGCCAAATGTGCTCCTATCATGGTATGTTTTGTCATTGTTGTTAGAATGGCCAGCCCTGCAACATTTGAAGATGTTCATCTCCTTGCTCTTCCCAGACTTGGACTAACTTCTACTCTAAACCCTTAAAACAAAACTGTGCGAAAAATTATTTAGCTGAAAAACTTATTGAATTGAACTAGAATCTCAGAATTACAAGTCAATCTGTATTAAAGAAGAAGATGGAGACTAATGGATATTTGCAGCTACGAAACTTGGGAAAAACTGAAACTGTTATTACAGAAGAAAAAGTTTGTCTGGATTCTTAAGAGAATGTGACATTAACAGCGTTAGTTTCGCTTGCATTGATCTTCATATGTATGTAACTTTGTTTGTTTAGCTAAATTCAGTTGCTTTATGCATAGAAAAGAGAAGGGAGATAACAGAACAAGTCTTTTCTTGATAAGTACAAGTAATTCTCCATAAATAGTTTAAGTCAAGGTTTGGTTAGTTGTAACTTGTATGAAAATCGTCAATTACGCCAAAATTTCTTACTCGATCAAACAAAATAAATTTCATGTTCTTAGATGTAAACTCCTCCAATTATATCCAAGTTTATTACATTGAAAACACAATTGACTATTACCATTACCAGAACTCTTGTTAATAGGACTTTGTTTATTTATGCATACAAAAATAGCTAGTCACTTCAGATTGTTTCTTGGAATTTCTTATAAAAGATTTGAGTTTAGAAATTAGATCAGTCTAAGAAACAACTCAAATGGGATTATATTGCAGCTCTGATTTTATTAAATAATATCAATTTACTGATTAAAAACAAAAAAACAAAATTCCCGAGTCAAGCTGGGCAGTGTCCACGTGTAAGACTTGAGCTCAAAACACGTGTACACATACCCACGTATCTCCTAAACCCTGCAGGAGAAGAAACCTCTAAAATTCAGGGAAGAAGAAATGCTTCATCAATGGCAGTCTTCAGATCTCTAAAAACCCTAATTTCCAAAAGCCCTAAAACCAAAATCAAAAGCCCAACAGGTCCCTTCTTCACCACCACTAACACAACCGCCACTCTCTTTCTAACCCCTTTTTTATACACTTCTGTGTCTCACCGGCCGCCTTTCTCCAAATGGATCGCTCCCTTTCAGGGTCCTCTCTTCCTCTCCTTTCCTCCCTGGAAGCTCTCCCAGTCGGCCACTCCACTCAACGGCGTCGTTCTAAGGAAAGTTCAGTCCCTGAATTTGGACTTGATTCGTGGCGGGAATAATCTTCCGTCCAAGTTGGGATTCGGGTCGGGTTTTCCGGGCCCGGATGCGTTGAATGGAAATGGCTCAAAAGAGGAGGAGGTTGCGAGAGATGGGTTGGTGAGGAGCTTCATGAATTTGCCAAATTTGGTCTCTATGAGTCGTCTGGTTTCTGGGCCTATAATTGCATGGTATGCTGTCTTGTTCTGATTTGTCTTATTTAATTTTCTTGTTTATTGATTTGAAAGTGTTTCTCTATTTGGTTGCTGAGTAAAGAAAAGAAAGGAAATTGAATGCGGTAACTTAAATGAGTAGAATTTATAAGGGCTTCTCCAAGTTAATCAGGAAGTAAATCATGTCAGGAAGCGTTTGTTTGAAGCGATGCAGTCATTGTTGGTTGGTTAATTTTTAGCTTAGGGAAGATAACAGTTGAGCTCAACTATCTTTTAAGTATAACTACCATTTTTGGTTGAATTCAACCTCAGAGGATTGGGGTAAAAGCTTGTAGATATCCACAATGTTAAGTGCATGTTTTGGTTTTGGATTGGTATAGTCTCGTCTTTGAATTTATTTTTAAAGTGGTGAACTTTAAAGTAGTATGGGATTTCATTTCATTTTTGCTAACAACTTTTTTTTCAGGATGATCACAAGTGAAATGTATTCTTCTGCATTTGTGGGGTTAGCTATATCTGGAGCAACTGACTGGGTACTGACACCATTGAAGATTTTCTAATGTAAGGAAGCAAATTACAGTTCCTGAAAACTGGCATTTTGATTCTCGTTTGTCTTTCATCATGTAGCTTGATGGATATATGGCTAGAAGGATGAACATTGATTCTGTAGTTGGTTCCTACCTTGATCCCCTTGCTGACAAGGTAGGAGTTCATTTTCTTCAAAGCTTAGTAGTATTAAGTGATTCAATTCTCTGGTTGTTGTTAGATGAACCTATTGAAGGGCTAAATCTTGTTCAATCGGTTATTCTGATCTTGATACAGGTTCTTATTGGATGTGTTGCTCTGTCAATGGTACACATGGATCTGTTGCACTGTAAGTTGTCTTCGCATTTTATCTCACATATGTAGTTTGGTAGGTGAAATATTTCTGATGCATGTGGGAGTATTTATGTATTTTTTAAAATAAAAAAAAAAAAATTTGAATATTGGATTGGTGTCCTGTCTGTCATATTCCTGAATCACTAGTGAACTGTGGCTACAGGTGTAATTGAGATTTTAATTTCTTGCAATATATCTCTCTATTCTCACATTTATGAATTGATAAAGAAGTATAATAAAGAATATAGAAGAAAGTGAACTTTAGAGAATGGAAACTGCTACACTAGGCAAGATCTGAATTTGTGTTTTGTGATCTCAAACTCCATGTAGACAGTTTTTCCAATACCTAGGATTTTTTTTTTTTTTTTGGTTGGTTGGGTGTGTGACTATGTTGTCTTGGATTATCAACAATTATATTTCATATTTTTATTTTATTTTAAATTTCTAGCTTTAGCTGCTTTTAGCCTCTATATTATAGGATCTGAATGTCAGAAATCATATGCCTCGACTATTTGTAATAGATTTGGTTGTGTCGTGGAATTTGTTATACATGTCTGAACCAACAAAACTCAAATAATCGGCAATGACGGACGTGGTTTTCTTTTTTAACCCAAATGTGGTTTGAGAGTTTGGCTTGATTTGAAGACTTAATATACATGCACATGGAATAGCACTGTATATCTTTGTTAGGTTACCAACCCTGTTTAATTTCTGTTTTGTAAAGCTGGACTTGTGGGACTCGTTGTATTTCGAGATGTTGGCCTTGTTACTGGTGCATTGTATCAGAGAGCTAGTAGCTTGGGATGGAAGGTGAGGTCTTCGAACTTGTAACTTGGTTATGGGCGTTTTTTTAATATATAATTGGCTATAGTTGTTGGAAATTTTGAATTCATTCTCAGTGGAAAAGCTGGTTTGATTTCATCAATCTCGACAGATCCTCTCCCCAGAAGGTTGAGCCTCTTTTTCTGAGCAAGGTAAGTTCATGTTTATATTTCGAGAACCTGATTCAGTTTTGTAGTTGTTGGGGTTAGTAATAATTGTGGAGTATTGCTATCCGGTCACATGTCAAATTAGTGTGTTCATGTCTATTATTTTCAACCATCAGCGCTACAAAGGCATGTACAGCAAGAAAATGTATAATAGGGAATTATTTGACAACAACAAAATGAAATTAAGTAGCTCCCAGGAGGATTCTAAAATGAAATTCCTGTATTCTCACATGTGTAGCTAACGTCTACGAAGATGAAGTTTTCTTGTATAATTTTTGTCAAAATTTTCCATCCCAAAATGTAATCTTAAATTTCGTGCCTCCATGGTTAGTGAACTGCCAATCTGACTTCTCTAATAGGCATTTGGTAAACAACATATGCTGCAGAAAAACGAAGTATGGATGCCTCTTAATTTAGTTGAAACCTTTCTGGTTTCTAACAAGAAGTAAAATTTATGCAGGTTAATACAGTTTTCCAGTTGGTTTTGATTGCGGCAGCTCTTCTTCAACCAGAGTTTGGAACCCCAGAAACCCAATCATACATCACATACTTGAGGTAATGCAGCCACCACCACCACTTTGGATATTGCGATATTAGGTCCTTGCTAAATTTAACACAAAGTGCTCGTATTCCTTTTAACTTTTGTGCAGTTTATTGGTAGCTTCGACTACAGTGGCAACTACTGCAGCATATGGTGCACAATATATGAGGAAAAGATCGGCCTTGGTCACAAGGAAGTCATAGTCTGAGTCTTACAGTACAAACCGTAAAAATTGAAACGCAGTGCAGTACGATGAGGGGTGCCAGGGTCAAGGAAGAGTTCTCTTTGGATTTCTCTGTCTCCTCAAGCTGTATTCCTTTCACCCTTGTTTTAGGGACAAGTTGTGACCTAAATGATTGCATTGCACGCTATGTTGCCCGAAAATGCAAAAAAGGGACCGATAGCAATTTATAACTGTGGGCAGGACTGGACTTGCTGAAGCTGTGGAAAGGTCTATTTATAAGAAACGGCATGTGTAGCATTACTGGAAAACATAGTTGAACGGGAAATAATATAACTGTGATTCAGCAAGGATTTGTTATTGAGTTCTTGTTAAGGTTAACCAAAATGTAATAAATGAGAAAATTGTTCAATTTCTGAATTTTCATGGCTTGTTCCAATACAAATTTAGTCAATGTAACATCTTTCC